>MU227906.1:212016-232006 GCA_018584345.1 Thuja plicata
CCTTCTGTCATACATCTCAGCTACCTTTTGTACACAGTAATCAAAAATTCTTTTATCTGATTGGCCGCCGGCTTGATTTCTCTGTCACGTCCTCCACTTGGCGCCGCTTTTAGATCCTGTTATCAGGCGACCTTGCGACCTCATAAAGTCTCTTTGTCACGAGTATATCTCCTTAACCATAGTTTACTCTTCAGACTTAGCGACAATGGTAATCCTTTACCTCAGGTAACCCAAGTCTTTCCAGCGATCAGGCGACTATGTGAAAATCTTAGTCACGCAGGGTTAACCTTAACTCATTTATCATCTCTAGACTACGCGAAAAACCGTTGCACTTAACACTTCATGGTAATCGCCAAGTCGCTAGATGTTTGCTTCTTATTTCAAGACTACACGACAACCCTTTGGTCGCTGAGTCAGGTGATAAGCTTAACTTAATCTTTCACTGAAAAGGTACCCTTTCTCTGTTTTCAGCGACTTCGCGACATACCTTAATCGCTTAGTCGGAAAGACTTTCTCCCTGGGGCACTTTTATCATGAGACTTAGCGACCACCGTCAGATCTCTTTACTTCTTCATCGAACGGCTGTCTTTTAATCGCCTTAGAATTTCACATACCCTTAAAATATCAAGAGACTTCGCGACCGAGGGTAACATGACTTAAGTCTCCTTATCGCTTGATCCCTTTTCTTTATCTAGCGATCACCCGACAACCACTATCATTCTGAAAGATGTCATCTATCACTTCATCCACTTTATACATTCTGGAAGTCTCAGTCACCGCCCTTGATCTGGCGACATCCCGACTGAGTAAAATTACTTAACCTGTAACTGTTAGTCGCTGAGTCGTGACTGTTATCCACTAACCGCCAAATATCACGAGACCACGCAACTGAAGAAAAACCTTAACTATTTGAATGTCCTGATCCAGTGATCACGTGACATGAAGGAGGCACAAGGTCGGAAGACATTTCTTTGACCTGTTGACTCTTCAAGCGATCACCCGACTGAAGGTGGGTCCCGTTTATTTAAAAGCTCATAACATAAATATCAAGCGACAACCCGACCAAAAGGAAATCGCTAAGTCTCGAGACACTTAGAGAATATTCGATTTCTTCACGAGACTAAGCGACACAAGGCAAAATCAAAGTCGGGAGATGTTTTGGCATATTCGTTTCTGGTTACGCGATCAAGCGACCTGACTTAAACTTTTATATAGCACATGCCTTTTTTGACTGAAAAAGGTAATGAGGAAATAGAAAGACATGGCTAAGGGTTTGAAATACATCATTTAACACTTGGCCTTAGGGTTTTAGCAGGGTTTATCAGGATTTTGACAATTTGGGCAAGGAATAAGCATGAGCACCTAAAAATTTTCAGAGGGAAAAGCAAGGAACAGGGTAAAACAGCAAAAACACGAAATACAACCAACATCTTCTTCTTCACTTTCACTTTGACTATCTCTTCTAGATGTGTGTCTATGACTGATTTGATTATTCTCATAGAAGACTTAAATGCGAACTCTAAGTTTGGTAAGACACTATTATCAAAGTTATTCATCTCAAATGAAATCATTCTACCAATTAAACTATCAAGAGTAACTGTATTGTTTTCTATTGCTCTCATTTATTGAATGGAAAAAACTTTAATAGCATATACAGGCAGTAAGGTTCTTAAGATTTTACTTACCATTGTCTCCTCTTCAAGTGTACCTCCAACTCCTTGTATAGCATTGACTACTTCTTTTATTCTTGTGTTTTACTATGTGATGTTTTCTCCTTCTTTCATTCTGAGATCATCAAATTTTCCTCTAAGGATTTTTTCCTTGGCTCTCAGAACATTTCTATCACCTCCATGTACAAGCTTCAGTTTGTCCCACATCTTCTTTGTAGTTTTGTAATCCTTGACATCTTCAAATTCAGCATCAGAGAGTGAGGAAGAAATATCTATGACCATGCAGTTGTGCTCATGCTTCTCTCTCAATTGATCTACTGTTAATGATCCTATGGGAAACACATATTCAGTATTTAGGAATTGATTAACATCATTACCAATACCTGATAAGTGGAGTCTTATCCTACTTTTTCATGAAGCAAAGTTGTCTTTGTTCAGCTTGGGCACATCTCGTCTATTCATCTTGTGATTTTGACTTAGGTCTTGAAACCTTCCTTTCTAAGCACACAAGCTTTGATACCAATTGTTAGTAATAACTAAGAGGGGGGGTGAATCAGTGGACTCAAAAATTTATCCTTCAAACTTTAACCACTAATCAATAAACCTCAGATTATTATGTCCCTACAAGATGCATGCAATGAAATACTAATAATGATTTAACTGTCTATTGGTTTTCCTTGTGTAAACCCTTTTAAGGGAAAAACCACTGGGACCGGTACCCCAAATTTTCACTTTTTTGAAGTGGGCCCTGTTAGCAGCCAACCCTGTTAAAGGTTACAAACTCACTGTTAAGTGTGACCTTGTTAGAGGATTTTATACATAGAGGTTATCACTTAGTATCGGGCATCTATTGCTACCATCCTTGAATCAACCTCCTTCTTAGACTATCAATAGGTATCGGGCAAGTCCAATGCTACTTTCATTAATCAACTTTTTTGGCACTCCTTGGGATGTACCTCAATATATAGAAGACTATTAAGTCCTACTCTGTTAAGAGACTTGATTCTTCAATGGTTAAACTGAAACACTATGAACTATTCATGATGCAACTTTGAATTGCAGATTGTCAAATCTATTTAAGTACATTGCCTCTCTGATCGATGTATCAATTCAATTCTTTGTGCTCCACACTTTTTGATCTGTGATGTTGTGCTTCACTGTTTGTCAGCGTCTGTAGAATTCTTTAGCTCTCCTTCACCTTGATTGATCAGGACTGTATGAATATATTCTTCATCAGTTTCTCTTCAGCATCCTCTTTCTATTCACTCCCCTTAATCCCCCTTTTTTTTAAAATGAATTAATATTGTCTCTTATGTAGACATGATATTCACTACTTCTTGATTCTTGATTCTTGATTCTTGGCGTAAAAAACAATCCAGCCAATTTGATTTAAAGCATAACTCCTGATTTATCTCATAGTTATCTTCTTGCCAACTGTACAAATCTTCTTTAAATCAATCACTTAACTCTAGTTGAATAAAACAAAGAAAACAACTAGTTAAGTCTATCTTTAGCTCTTGCTAGCTAGATATTTTGTCATTTTATGAAATTTCTGTTCCGTCGGTCAACTCTGTAGTTATTCATCAGTGACAACTGACAATTCCATCGGTGTGACTCCAGTTAGCTTCAGGATCTCCATTCGTTGGGCATCATTATATTTTTGCTGTTCGGGCATCCTGTGGTTTTTCTTCGTCGAGAAACACTGTCTTCTTCTTGTCGGGTATCACTATGACTTTTCTTCTTTCCCTTTACCGATGGTGTGTACTCCGTCGGTGTTATCTGTCACTTAGTGAATACTTGAATTTTATGCATTTCTAAAAGCATAACCTTTGTTCCATTGATTCTCTGAAGTCTTTGGCATTATGTACATGACCGTACATATGATATAAAGTTGACATCAATGACAATACAAACCATTAAGTGATTTAATGTCTTGCATTATCTTCAACTTAACATTATCAAAAATTCAATCAGTTACATGTCATCATATCAGGGAATTCTAACCCTCTGACACTGGAATCATTTACTTCCACCAAAACACAAATGATACTTCCACCTAGACAAACTCACTTGAACGATTCAAGATACTACCTAACACTATCGGGAAACTTTAATGAAGTTGAGATCCAAATACATGGTTAACACTAGACTCAAAAAGTACACATCTAAAGGATTGAGAGTACCTCCTAAATCACTACACTTTCAAGGAGAAACATCTCTCAGTTCCCTACTCGATCTACACTCTCCCAAAATTGACAGGTCCACTCGCGGATGGAGTAAGGTTTTTGATGAATATGACAATAGAAAAAACCAAAAGCATGAAGATATCGATGAAGAATAAGAACCCACATTTGATCATCCTATATTTGAATCAGGTAGTGAGGAAGACATCACTGAAGAAGAGTATGATAAACTCAAACAAAGAAAGAGGTTCCACAAGATAATGGAAAAGATGATTGATGAAGATAAAGAGAAATACTTTCTCCATCTAGCATCCACTGGCATAAATTTACCCAAGGATTATGATGTGGAAAAACTAAAGGAAAAGGAGGTACTGACTCCTATTTCTATTCTCGCCAAACAACTTACCTTAATTCAAACAGAGCTTGCGACTCTCAAGCAAGAGAAGGCTAAGCCCAAGACAGAATACTCTGTGGACTCCATTTGTCCATTTCCTTTTGAAAAGAGTATCACTATGGTTCCATCCCTCCCAATGAGGCAAGGCCAAAATACGACAAGTATACAGGAGAGACCAATGCACATGACCATGTTAGAGAATTTTGTGCTCTTAGCATAGAGTACATGCATGAACCTACTTACCTCATGCGGCTTTTTCTGGAAGTCTAGGAGGCAACGCTATGGAATGGTTCACAAAGCTTACACCTAAGGTCACAATTTTGAGGAATTAATTCAAAAAAATTTCCAACATTACTCCTATAATATACAACATGATGTGACTATGATGGATCTATGCAACACTAAACAAAAGACTGGTGAATCCTTTACCCACTTTCTACAACAGTGGATGAAAATCTTTGCACAGTATTCAAGAGCCATTCCCAAATTTGAGAAGATGGAAATATTTGTAAATAACTTAGTACCTGAGTTAAACTACACATTACAGATGCAAGATTCCCCTAGCTTTGACAGGATGATCAAGAATGCCCTCCACATCGAAGAAGTTATGTTTAAGAAGGGGGAGATCACTCTTGAAAGTGAAAAAAATTCTAACAATTCCAACTCGAAACCTAAATGGTGGAAGCAAAACAAAAATGTTGTCGATGATGGCATAGTAGATGCATCTAATGTTGGTCCTAAATCTGAGGTGTTCAATCTAACTAATATCATGCAAGAAAGCAAAGATGCCAAGGTAATAACCCCCATACCCAAAGAAAACAATGATAATAGCAAGGGTCGACCATGGACTTCAAAACCTCAAAGAAAATTTGCTCCTCTAGGAGAACCTCTCGAGATTGTTTTGAAGACACTATTAGACAAAAAAGTTCTCACAATCCCAGATTCCAAACCATGGGAACTAGCGGTAAAACCAAGGTGGTGCGATGACAATTCTTACTATGTCTTTCAAAAAACCAAAGGACACAAGACTAACAACTGTCTTAAACTTAAACATGTTATCCAAGACCTTATCGAAGGAGGTAAGATCAAAGTGGAAGGACACACTACCAATGAAGATCATACCGCATTCAATAAATCGTTCCCTAATTAAAAGAAAGGAGAAGCATCTAAAGGGAAAGGAAATGAATTAAACTACACCTACTCCAATCATGATAACGTGATCAATATGCTAGACATTAAAACTGAATCAATTAATGTAGTCATAATCAAAGGTGTTTCTTTCCAATCGAATGCAGAGACTCGGAGCCAAGCACAAGTCATGATCAAAGGACCCAATTCTACCTCAAAACCAACATCAATGTCCAAGGTTCCTATTCTTACTATCCCCAAACCAGCAGAAAAACACATGGTTACTATTCCTAGAGCAAAGTATGACTTGGTGGACCAATTGCAATGAACCTCTGCTAAAATTTCCATTTTTGAGTTGCTTAAAATATCCATATTGCATAGGGAAATATTGGAACAAGCCCTACATGCCATAAATGTGCCAAAGGACCTTGATATAGATAAATTTGAAGTGAAGGTCAATCACATACCAGTGCCACATTACCTCTCCTTTTTTGAAGAGGATGATAAATCATTGACCCATCCACATAATCAACCCCTCTATATTGAATTCCTCATTCATAAATCCTATGTTAGATGCATATTGATAGAGGGAGGCGCAGGATTGAATATCTGTACCCTTAAGATAATCAGGAAACTAGGTCTTTTAGAATAGACCATTGACTCTAGAAGAAAAATAACTTTCAAAGCTTATGATGAGGAAGAAAGGTCCTCTAAAGGTCTTATTTTTCTACCCATCAGAGTCAGGCCGATTGAAAGAAATGTCATATGTCAAGTTTTGGATTTACCCCTAGCCTACAAAATCCTATTGGGGAGACCATGGATCCATAAAATGCAAGTTGTGTCGCCTACTTACCACTAGTGTATCAAGTTCCCACATAATGGGGTGGAAGTAACAATTCTTGCAGATGCCAATTATACTTGCAACAATATCAAGGCAGGTAGTATGATTCCACATAACAAAGAGGCTATGGATGAGATTTCTCCTAAGACTACCAAAGACATGGTGATTAAAATCTTTGGGAAAACCTTAAAACTTGAAGAAATAGGTATGGGAGAATACAAGCTGGATATGACCCCATCATTAACAAAACTTCCAGTGTCACCAAGATCCTATGGAAAACCTTCCTCATCTTTCACAAATTCCGCATCTAAAGAACTAGAAATCCACAAAGAAACTGGCATGGTTAAGGAATCCACATCTTCTTTAGATAACACAGAAGAACAGGTAGTCTTGGACTGGCTTTACAAAGGAAAACCAAAGGAAGTTGAGGGAAAACATGTAGAAATATCTCCATGAGAATAGTATGGTAAAGGATATGACCTCCTCAAGAAAATGGGATACAAAGGAAAAGGACCTCTTAGCGACATAGGAATAGGACTTATTGAGCCTATACACATGGAGTTCAAGAATACCAAAGACAAAATAGGACTAGGTTTTAATACTGAATCTGACAAACCTGCTTCAAAAGATAGTCTGATCTCTGAAAAATAGAGTGATGAAATAGAAGAGATAGAACTAGAATAATGCTCCTATGAAAGGTTATTACATGTTGGCACAGAGAATCCCGACTATCAAGGAGAGCGCTATGTACCAAGCTTTGAGATACCACAAGATATTCACATACCTTTGTTAGCACAACCTCCTATTCAAGAGGTGGGAGACACAACATAAGATGATCCAGAGATACCATTGATAGAAATGGCTATAGAGGGTACACCCTGACAAAAGGATTCACATCCAAATTGGGGGAAGTTAGTCACAATCACACATGTCCTTGATTTACCACACTTTGATCCATAGGTGGCTAACTGAGTACATCAGATAACTATTGTAAAATTCTTAAACATGTCTGATGACAAAATAATAGACTCTCATGATTATGAATGGAATGAGCTATCTGTCACCATAGAGGACATTGAAATAGATGTAATTCACATGTTTGCAGCTCCATCAACACCCAATGAACATTCTAGCACTACTCCCAGCAATATTGATATTCCTGAAGTAGAGGAAGAGTTCCTTCCCCCAATCATTGATGGAGAGAATGGTGTTGTCATGAGTCTAGAAGAAGTTCAAAATAGAAAAGCAAGAAGTATCCTTTTACAAAGATATGATGATGAAAGTTCTATTGATGAGTCACTAGAGTTTGGTCCACATATAACTAACAATGACCCTTTTAATGATGATCTAACTCTTATTGATCTAAACATCAAAGAACTTAACAAGACATGTCATGTCAGTTAATGGTCTTGATGCTAATGCGATGTTGTCCTTCCCAGAGTCTGACTCCTTGTCTTTGATAAATCCAGACCTAATTGATTGGAATAGTACAGATCCTACTCCTACTCTTGACTTTCCCAATGACTACACCTTGGCTTGCTATCTAAACACTTGTGAACCCTATCCTTCTTCCACCAATGCAAGGAGTGTGAACATGTCACATGAGGATATCAAGTTTCTCAGTCAAAATTTGAAAAAGAAAAAGAAAAAGGGAACTGACGGTGAAAACCACATTGTGGCAGTGCCAGATCCTAAAATAGTAAAAACAAAAGACGTATCTAATGGTGAAAACCTCTTAGAGGTGCCAATGGATTAGATTCTTGATATCCTCCTTGAGCACTTTCAAGAAAGGTCTTCAGTTTTGATAGAACCAACACAGCCAGTTAATTTGGGCATAATTGAAGATCCTCAAATAGTACACCTAGCACAATATTTGTCAGAAGAGGAGAAGACACAGCTCACTGCATTCCTGAAAGAGAAGAAGATAAACTTTGCATGGTCTTATACAAATATGCCTGGGCTGGATCCTGAATTGATAATCCACCACTTGTCTATAGCTCCTAGGATCAAACCTGTGAAATAGAAACTTAGAAAGATGCATCCTCATGTTGCATTACTAGTAAAAGCGGAGCTAGAGAAATTGTTGAAAGCTGGATTCATCAGAGTCATTGCCTACGCAGGATGGATCTCCAATTTGGTCCTAGTTTATAAATCTAATAAATCTATCAGGATATGTACAAACTTCAAAGACTTAAACAAGGCATGTCCTAAGGATGACTTCCTCCTACCTAATATTGATATGATCATAGACCTCACAAGAGGGTACCAAATGTATTCACTAATGGATGGTTTCTCAGGCTATAATCAAATAAAAATTGCCCCTGAGGATCAAGAGAAAATGCATTTACATGCGCATGGGGCAGATTTTTCTGGAACGTCATGCCATTTGGGTTTAAAAATGCTGGTGCTACATATCAAAGAGAAATGACTACTATATTCTACGATATGATGTATAAAAACATGGAGGATTACGTGGATGACACCTTAGCTAAATCCAAAGAAAGGAGTACTCATATTGCTGATTTAAGAAAGATATTGGATTGTATGGAGCAATTTCAACTCAGGCTCAATCCAAAGAAGTGTGCCTTTGGGGTCCAATCAGGAAAGCTCTTACGGTTTATTGTTTCAGCAAAGGGAATTGAGGTAGATCCTGCAAAGTTCAAGGCTATACTAGAGATGACTCCTCCACGCAACATGCAACATTAGTCAAATGAGGACGTTACAAGGGAGACTTCAATCAATTAGGAGGTTCATGTCACAACTTTCTAATAGAGCACAACCCTTTACCAAATTACTACATAGAGGGGTCACCTTCAAATGGGATGAACATTGTGAAGCCAACTTCAGAGAATTAAAAGGGTACCTGGCTACTCCTCCTATTCTTATGTTCCCCATCCATGAAAAGTCATTACTCCTATATATTTCAGCTACAACTACATCACTAGGAGTATTGCTCACACAAGAGGATGAAACTAAGAAAGAAAGAGCTATCTACTACATCAGTAGAACACTAGTCTCCTATGAGCTCAATTACAACATTATTGAGAAAGCATGCTTAGCAGTTGTCTTTGCATCACAAAAATTGAGGCAATACATACTATCACATACAGTAAGGCTCATTGCAAAGATCGATCCTCTGAAGTACCTTTTAAGAAAAATAGCATTAACAGGATGTCTGGCGAAATGGGTCCTCATTCTAAGTGAATTTGACATTGAGTATGTATACAAGAGAGCTATTAAAGGACAAGTCCTTGCAGGTCAACTAGATGATTCACCACTTCCAGATGATGAACCTTTAAAGATTGAATTCCCCGATGAGACCATTATGCATCTAACTGAGTACCCATGGAAGATGTACTTTGATGGTTCTTTCATACAACAAGGATCTGGAGTAGGGGTTCTATTCATAACTCCTCAAGGCTAAAAGATACCCAAGTCTTACAAATTGATGTTTCCATGCACGAACAAAATTTCTAAATATGAGGCACTGGTAAATGGTCTTAAGCTTTCCATGGAATGGAAGATTGTAGAGTTGCATGTGTATGGTGACTCCTAGCTCATTATAAATCAAGTCAATGGAGATTATCAGATGAAAGATAAGAAGTTGACACCCTAAAAACAACTGGTTGATGACTTAAAGAAGTACTTTGTCTATATCATGTTCCAGCAGATACCCAGAACAGAGAACAAAGCTACAGATGCTATGGCTACATTGGTGTCCATGTTACAACTGGAGGAACATCAATTCTGCTATGACTTCTTGGTGGAATAATTATGCTATCCTACCTTTGATAGCCCTGAATATCAAGTAATCTATGCTTTGAACACCCCTGACCAATCTTGGTATGCTAATATCATTGCTTACCTCACTAACCAAACTATTCCCAACAATCTACCTAGAAACGAGAAAAGAGCCCTGATTAGGACAACATCGTGTTATGTCCTCATAACTAATAAATTATATCGATGAGGTCTCGACGGTATGCTTCGTAGGTGTTTAGAACTTGAAGAGTCAAATCGCACATTAAAAGAAGTCCACGAAGGTGTGTGTGGATCACATTCAAACGGATTTTCACTCGCAAAGAAACTGCTCAGAGTAGGCTATTACTGGCCTACCATGGAAAAATATGCTATTCAATTTTCCAAAACATGTCATAAATGCCAGACACATGGAAATCTCATCCATGCTCCTACAAGAGAGCTTATACCTTTCATTACACATTGGCCATTTCAGCAATGGGCCTTTGACTTGGTTGGACAAATATATCCCAATTCTTCAAATGGACACAAGTTCATCATTACGGCCACTGAGTATTTCATGAAGTGGGTCAAATTTGTTCTCCTAATAAAATCCACTGGAAAATAGGTGGCTATGTTCATTCTGAATTACATTATCTGTAGATATGGGATACCCTCTTCAATTGTAACAGACAATGGGGGTCAATTTAAGAATCAAGACATTGATGACCTTTGCGAACAATTCCACATTACTCAACATTGCTCCTCAATCTATTACCCTCAAGGTAATGGACAAGATGAGGCATCTAATAAAAATATTCTCAAGATTCTACATAGAACTATAAGTAAGTTTGGCAGATGGTTGTGGAGAGAATTTTGTGGAGGGTATAATAGGATAAACTAATTTATTTTCTCCTTCTCATGATATTGAGTTAGGAAAAATAGTTGATGTTTCTCAAAAAGAGTGGTAGGTTAATTTGATAATTGATTGATATAGAATAATCCAATTGAATGATGATACTATCAAATCCACTTGATTTCAAAATAGGTGTCGTTCTACAAGTTATATGTCCAAGGTATTCCATCTTGACTTGCGGATATGGTATACCAGTTGTCAGGTCATGAGAGATGTGTGATTGGTAGATGTGGTTTGTTTTTCCTCCTTGAGTTACCTTGGTTCTAGATGAACCAAGGATTACTTACAGCTATGGTAGAGCGATGGCACTCTGACCATAACACCTTCCATTTTCCTATGGGAGAGATTAGTATCATTCCAGAGGACGTGTATAGACTATTGAGGATCTTGACTCGAGGAGAGTGGGTATATTACGACCAAGTTTATGATGGTAGAGCATACAAATGGGTCTTTACAGATCTGACGATTGGTGATGAGAGAATCTCATGGGCTTAGTTTGTTTCTTTCCCTCCTCTTCCTTCAGTATTAGTACATTGATTGGTGGAGTATTACTACCAGATCAATGAGGTCATAGATTTGTAGTGGGTTTGGATCACATCATTGAGGATATGATCACTCATCCCTGGAGATTTGATTGGGGTTCCTATATTTTAGCACATTTGTATCATGAGATGCACCATATTGTTTACAGAGGTAGTGTTTCATTGTCTGCTGGAGCTATGCTTTTACAGTTTTGGACATGGGAGCATATCCTTATTTTGAGGCCGGTTGCTACCAAGAAGGGAGATCCTAGATGGCCGTATGCATATTTGTATGATGGCGTGGTTTTTCAACCTTGGTTGGGAAAGTTAGATTACTAGAGATGCATTCTTGATGATATTGATCAGATCATATGGAGACCATATCTAGGATGTGAGGCATGGAGAGAGGATGATGATGATTTTTCATATATGTTCACACCATGATGGATGATAGGCCGTAGTATGGTAAGATTCAGGACATATCTCAGGGTTAAGCATTATAGGCTCGAGTCCAGGCTGAGAGATCGATGTGTTGTGCGTAGGTTGATTATCAGTATGCATGTGATCAGACTAAAAAATTAGAGTACATGCAGTGGGATATGCATGAGCATATTGCAGATGCAAGGATGTCAACAAATTATTCACATTGGTTTTATCATCATAGATTCCCTCGATTTGCTGATCCTAGTGAGCTGATTCCTGACATGGATGATCCTTTGGATGATAGTGATGGTAGTGGTGGTGTTTGAGGAGGTGGATGAGTACAGAGAGGTCCACGGATGCAGAGAGCCCAATAGCGAGTTGGAGGTAGATATAGAGTACATAGAGGTCCATGGATGAGGGGTGGTCATGTGCGGGGGAGAGGGGTTGGTTATAGGATGCGATCAGTATAGCCAGTACCAACAGCAGTATGGGGATAGCGATGACAAAGAGTAGCCAAATAGGCTTTGATAGTTGTTGCTAGATAGGTTCCTTTATAGGGACAGGGTCCTCCACACAGACAGGTTCCTCCACAGAGATAGGTGCCTCCACAAATTGTTCCATAGGTTCATATTGCACCAAAGATACCTCTTGCACCATAGGCTCCACAGGTTCCTCAGGCTATAAACACATTGACACAAGATGTCAAGACCTTACAGGCTAGGATGACAATGATGAGAGGTAAGACTGATTAGTTTTTTAGCATGGTGCAATAGTTTATGACTATGATGGGACATATATTGAGTATATAAAGTACTAGCCCAGTACCTCCTACCACACATGATAGATCTATAGATAGAGATCCAGATGGTATAGGTGGATCAGGTACATGAGATGCATCAGGTGCCCCTAGCGGGTCATGATTGATATTGAGATCATTGGATCACATGCATTTTATTTTGATCAAGATGTTTGATGTACCATTTTGATATGTGGGTATGTGTAGGATCATGGTATACCAAGCTATGGCCTTAAGTGGCAATGAAAAATCAGAAAATCAAGGTTAGTCAAATTGACGTAAAAAGATGGACATCTTATCAACCTTATGTGAAAAAGTTGTAAGAATATAATCTGTAGGAAATTGAATGTAGTTTCTAACCTACTAGCCCTTTTCTGAAAAAAAAAATTAATCTAATTGTTGATAATTTTAGATTTCAATGCAGCAGTATGAAAATTCTAGGAAAAGGATAAAAAGTACGTGTATGTCTAACCACCTTAATCACAATCAAATGATGACATCTTTTCATAAGATTCTAGATATAAGTAGTAGACTCATGCCTGGATGTGACTCATATTTTTGTGTAATTTTTTCTCAAATAAATAATTAATTATGAATTTTCTACTACGAATTTTTCAGAATAGTAAAACTCCCGTGTCTGACCACCTTAACTAATTCTAAACTTTACAAAATTGAATTTTTTTCTAATTTTCTTATAGTAGGAAAAGCGTATAATGTGACGCATGTTTCAAATTTCAAAAAGGTTAAACCATTTGAAAGTTATAGTTGTTTTTAATCAGTCTGTCAATCGGGGCTTTAGAGGTAACTCATATAGAAAATAAGTAATAAATACTTATTGAAATCAAAATTTGACAGTAATTATATTGATGAAAACCTGATAATCTCTCTAAGAAACCCTTTTTGTTCATCAATTTTGGGTGAAAAAAAGGTCATCAACTACATTGCCGAAGTCTGGAGGTCAAAGGAAATATGATAAACGCATTTTTTGGGTTGACCATCCACATTTGGCATTACAAATCCAAAACCTGAGGCAAATACCAAGGCTAATAGGATGTGAGATAATATCAGATATGAGATATTATCGGATATGAGATACTAAATTGGATATGAGATATTAAATAGGATATGAGATATTATCGGATATCGGATATCCCCCACCAAAATTTTGCTTTTGATTTGAAATTTTGACATTTTCAATATCGACTTTAGTTTTTAGTTTGTTATAGATTTCATATTTTATAATATTAGTATTATACAAATACTAAATGATAATAGCATTAGTATTAAATTATTATTATTTATATTAGTATTGTATAATAGTAGTATTATATTATATTAATATTAGTATGATATTTAGCAATATTAGTATTAATATATTATTATTATTATTCATATTAGTATTATATTATATATATTTTTATTATATTATATAAATTTGTATTATATTACTATTGTATAATAGTATAATATTAGTATTATATTTATTATTATTTATATTATAATAATAATACCTAGGAGAGAGAGAGAGACCCACATTAGGAAGCCTAAGAGTACATCTTAGGGAACATAAGGTGTCTTATAGGGTCGTAGGACCCATTAATGACTCCTACAACTCCTTATGAACCCTTACAACCCCTTAGGAAGCCTAAGAGTACATCTTAGGGGTTGTAAGGTGTCTTAAGGGGTCCTAGGACCCATTAATGGGTCCTAGGACCTGTTAATGGGTCCTACAACCCCTTATGAAACCTTACAATCGATTAGGAAGCCTAAGAGTACATCTTAGTGGTCATAAGGTGTCTTAAGGGGTCCTAGGACCCATTAATGGGTCCTACTACCCCTTATGACACCTTACAAAACATTAGAAATCCTAAGAGTACATATTAGGGGTTGTAAGTGTCTTAAGGGGTTGTAGCATTCATTAATGGCTCCCACAAACCCTTATGACACCTTATGACCCATTAGGAAGCCTAAGAGTACATCTTAGGGGTCATAAGGGGTCTTATGGTGTCCTAAGACACTGTAATATGTCCTATGACCCCTTGAGATCCATTAACATGTACTAGTAACCCTAAGATGTATTCTTAGGGTTCCTAAGGGGTCATAAGGTGTCTTAAGGGGTCCTAGGACCCATTAATGGGTCCTATGACCCCTTACGACACCTTATGACCCATTAGAAAGTCTAAAAGTACTTCTTAGGGGTTGTAAGGTGTCTTAAGGGGTCTTAACATCCATTAATGGCTCCTAAGACAAAGTAATATGTCCTATAACTCGTTGAGACCCATTAATGTGTACTAGGAACCCTAAGATGTATTCTTAGGCTTCCTAAGGGGTCGTAAGGTGTCTTAAGGGGTTCTAGGACCAATTAATGGGTCCTACAACCCCTTATGATACCTTGTGACCCATTAGGAATTGTAAGAGTACATATTCAGGGCTATAAGGTGTCCTAAGGGGTTGAAGGACCCATTAATGACTCCTACGACTCCTTATGAACCCTTACAACCTGTTAGGATGCCTAAGAGTATATCTTAGGGGTCGTAAGGTGTTTTAACGGGTCTTAGAACCCATTAATGGGTCCTATGACCTCTTATGACACCTTGCATCCCATTAGGAAGCCTAAGAGTAAATCTTATGGGTCGTAAGGTGTCTTAAGGAATCTTAGGGCCAACTAATGTCTCCCACAACCCTTTGTGACACCTTACGACCCATTACAAAGCCTAAGAGCACATATTAGGGGTCATAAGGTCTCTTAAGGGGTCTTAGGACCCATTAAGGGGTCCTATGATCCCTTATGACACCTTATGACCCATTAGAAAGCCTAAGAGTATATCTTAGGGGTCGTAATGTTTCTTAAGGGGTCCTAGGACCCATTAATGGGTCCTACAACCCCTTATGACACCTTAGGACCCATTAGAAAGCCTAAGAGTATATCTTGGGTTGTAAGGTGTCTTAAGGGGTCCTAACATCCATTAATGGCTCCTACAAACCCTTATGACACCTTACAACCCATTAGGAAGCCTAAGGGTACATCTTAGGGGTCATAAGGGGTCTTATGGTGTACTAAGTCACAATAATATGTCCTATGACCCCTTGAGAACTATTAATGTGTACTAAGAACCCTAAGATGTAGTCTTAGGGTTCCTAAGGGGTCATAAGGTTTCTTAATGGGTCCTAGGATCCCTTATGACACCTTACAACCCATTAGAAAGCCTAAGAGTACATCTTAGGGGTCGTAAGGTGTCTTAATGGGTCCTAGCATCCATAATGGCTCCTAAGACATAGTAATATATCCTATTACCCCTTGAGACCCATTAATGTATACTAGGAACCCTAAGATGTATTCTTAGGGTTCCTAAGGGGTTGTAAGGTGTCTTAATGGGTCCTACGACCACTTATGACACCTTAAGACCCCTTAGGAAGCCTAAGAGCACATCTGAGGGGTTGTAGGACCCATTAATGACTCCTACAACTCCTTATGAACCCTCACAACTCCTTAGGAATCCTAAGAGTACATCTTATGGGTCATAATGTGTCTTAAGGGGTCTAAGGACATGTTAATGGATCCTACAAGCCCTTATGACAACTTACAACCCATTAGGAATCCTAAAAGTACATCTTAGGGGTTGTAAGGTGTCATAAGGGGTCTTAGGACCCATTAATGGGTCCTAAGACCCCTTATGACACCTTACGACCCATTAGGANTAGGGGTCATAAGGTATCGTAAGGGGTCTTAGGACCCATTAATGGGTCCTACGACCCCTTATGACACCTTACGACCCATTAGGAAGCCTAAGAGTACATCTTAGGGGTTATAAGGTGTCTTAAGGGGTCTTACGACCCATTAACAGGTCCTATAACCCCTTATGACACCTTACAACCTATTAGGAAGCCTAAGAGTACATCTTAGGGGTCATAAGGGGTCTTATGGTGTCCTAAGACACAATAATATGTCCTATGACCCTTTGAGACCCATTAATGTGTACTAGGGACCCAAAGATGTATTCTTAGGGTTCCTAAGGGGTCATAAAGTGTCTTAATGGGTTCTATGAACCCTTATGACACCTTATGAGCCATTAAAAATCCTAAGAATACATCTTAGGAATTGTAAGTTTTCTTAAGGGGTCCTAGCATCCATTAATGGCTCCTAAGACATAGTAATATGTCCTATGACCCCTTGAGACCCATTAATGTGTACTAAGAAGCCTAATATGTATTCTTAGGGTTCCAAAGGGGTTGTAAGGTGTCTTAAGGGGTCCTAGGACCCATTAATGGGTCCTACAACCCCTTATGACACCTTACGACCCATTAGGAAGCCTTATAGTACATCTTAGGGTTTGTAAGGTGTATTAAGGGGTTGTAGGACCCATTAATGGGTCCTGCGACCCCTTATGACACCTTACAACCCATTAGAAAGCCTTAGAGTACATCTTAGGGGTCGTAAGGTGTCTTAAGGAATCCTAGGACCTATTATGGGTCCTATGAACCCTTATGACACCTTACAACCCCAGAGAGAGAGAGAGAGAGAGAGAGCTCATAGGTATTATTATTATAATTTTAATACTAATGTTAATATAAAAACATTAATATTATAAAAAATAATATCTATAGCAATAATTAAAAACTAAAACAAAATTGAAAATAGCATTGAATGAAAAAGTTTGAAATTACAAATGTTGAAATTTTAAATGGAAAGCAAAATTTTGGCAGCAAAAATCTGATATTCGATTTCAAATACGATATCCAATTTCAAATCCGATATCCAATATCTATTTAGGCTTGTGCATTGGCTTTTGGTTTTGCCATGTGTACTGACACCCAGGCCTACTAAAAATTCAACACGCTTTTTTGCACATTTTTGGATGAGTGAAAAGAGGATTTTTTTCATATTGCCACCTTTTGGCATACCATGATCCTGCACATGCTCATGTATCTTTGATATGTCAAACATTTTATTTGAATTTAGTATGATAACTTGATCACTTTGATTTCCATGATGATATATGTGAGAATTCCTTTGATGATATGATTCTATACGGTGTTATGATGCACTTTATTTTACATGTTATGGATGCAATGCCTTATTTATATGATATAGTTAGATGAATGCATATGTATGCAAGTCTATTTCTACATGCTTTTTAATTTATGATGAATTTAATTCTAAATGATAGATGCAATATAATGATCTTTATGAGTGCATTTTGTATTTTTGTATTTTGATATTTAGATAATGCAATATTTCAATGAAATGCGCCTATATGAATGATGAAGTGTTTATGGATATTGTATAATGAAATGATGTATAACTTGTAAATAATGATTAATGATTAATGAATGCAATGGGAAATGCACAAGAAATTCTCCATAATTGATTGATTTGAACCAAGATAAAGATATCAACTTTTTGAATAATTAACCCCCTTGAACCTAGGAAATCCCCTAAATGCAATTAATCTAAGAACGAAATGCAACTAACTGTCACTTTTGTCTTTGCGAAAGAAATGCAAAAGATGATATATTTTCATAATTGAGATTTTTGTGAGCTAGGAGTAAGTACAATCATCACTGATTAGATTATCACATCATGATAATATGAATATTTCTTTCATCAATCTTGTAACCAATTGAAACTAGTACAACCCTCACTAGTTGAATAATCAACTATGGGAGTCTGAATACCAATTTCATCGGACTCAATGTTGCAATTGGATGTTGGTATTAAGATATGAAAGATCTAAATATCCAAGGTATCCATTTGCATAAACAAACAAAGGTCAAACCTTCTTCAGATATGAATTTCCTAAATGATTCTTTGATGACCATGTCCTTAGATGAATTCACATAGGTTGGTGGATATTCCTCAAAAAGTCACACAAAAATCAAGAAAAATATCATGTCTTCTGGTGGTACCCTAAAATTTGATAATTTAGAAGTCCCAATACATTATCAAGAAGCATGTTTCTCCATAAAAAAAAAGATCAATGAAAGGAATCTTTATGACACAAATAAATAGAACTAACTAATCGAAGCCTTCAGAAAATACTAGAATTTAGACCTGCTACAAAGATGATTTCGACAGAGGATAAATATTGTCGAATTTTAAAAATCTAAAAATGACCCAGTTCGGGAAATCAAATTTCCTATCTCCAAAAGAAATATTAGCATTTCACAAGGTGTCTTGGATTTTCAACCAAAGCCAAATCCAAAAGTTAGGTAGTTATTTTTTAGTTAGTTTATTATTTTTTCAGAATAATTTGTAATAAGAGTTGTGTCTTTTCACCCTAAAAAGGTGTGAAAGCCACTCAAACACATATATATACATAATGTAAAATGTAAAGAGAGGGAAATAAAATATAATACAATTTCACATATTTGGATAGTTTTGGATTTACAACTGTAACATGGACCCGGATGTACTATTTTCCAAAATCAAATAAAGATAAGGCCTTTTTCTTTCGCATGTGCAATTATTTCATTATCATTTTACAATTAGTCCCTTGGATAAACCAATCGAACTTCTTCAAAGTGATAGTTTGATGTGCATGCTTCCTGATTTGATTCATATTCTATATTTTCAATTGGTTTTCTCATTTTTCATGGTTAGATTCTGTTGATTGAGGCCTCACTCGATTGGTCTGTCATTTGAGAAGTCTTACTTTGAATTTGTTTTAGGTTGCATGTAAATTTCATAACACCTCTTAAGTGATAAGTTTTCTTGTAAAATTGTCTCTGAGGTTGAACATAAGATTGGAATGATATTGACTCTATTTCCCATAGTTGATTAAGGCACTGGTCTTTCTTTCTTATTGGATTATAGTTATTCAGTTCATTGGTTATAGTTTTGTGATATCTTATCTATCTATTCATTTCAATTTACATACATATTTACTAAACATTCTTTCAATTACTCAAAGTATTTCAGTTTACAGTTTATGATATATTGCTTTCAATTATATTTCTTTCAAGTGCCTTGCCATACTTGAGAAAGGAGTTTGAAGTGTTTCTCATTTTCTATAAAAATCCTTAAGACTTGAAGGATAAGTTTAAGGTATAGGCCTACCAGCCTTGGTTCTGTAGAGCCAGAATTGTAGAAGTCGCAACCTTACCTTGGTTGTGACTTTTTAGTTGGCCAAATCACTTGGGTTTCCAAGCATTGGATTGGCAAGTCCATAGGAAATCCAATCTATTGCTTTGAGCACCAATAGATTGGCGACTCCACTAGGGACTTGTTCAAAAGAACAATTTTGTATTTTACTTAGAAGCTCTGGTGATATATTTAAGACTCTACTGGGAGAAAAGAACTTAGAAGACAGTAAGTATTTTCCTTCTGATAAGAAGGTGGCGACTCTATTGAACAAAGCATTTCAGTTAGTGACTCTACTG
>MU227906.1:252230-266339 GCA_018584345.1 Thuja plicata
TATGCCCGATACCTATTGACAGGCCAAGTGAGTGTTTGATCAAGGATGGTAGCATTAGATTCTAGATACTAGTTGACAAACTATTTCTAAATCCTCTAACAAGGTCACACCTAACAGTGTGTTTGTATAGGGTTGGCTCTTAATAAGGCTCACTTTAGAAGAGTGAAAATTTGGGGTACCGGTCCCAGTGGTTTTTACCTTAAGAGGGTTTCCACGTTAAAAATCCATGTTTTATGTGTGTATGATTCATTTCTTTACTATTTTGTATCTTACATAGTTAATTCTTGATTGATCAGTATACTCTACATATTTACTATATTTTGGTAAATAAATGACTGCTTATTGGTAAACATACAGAAGAAGGTTTGACAAAGCAATTCGACAAGTAGTAAATTGATATAAGTATATCATGGAATTCATCTTGTAGGACAGAAGATAAATTAAGATATTATTTTTGGTTATAAGTTCAAAGGTTTGATTTAAGGATTAATTTTTTGAGGCCACTGATTCACCCCCCCGCCCCCCCTCTCAGTTATTACTAACAATTTTTAGTATCAAAGATTGAGATCGATGAGTTACAAAAAGTGAGCTTAGAGTAAGATAGTATGGGGTATGTGTGACCTCCACCTAAGATTGATTTTGTTTTGGTGATGGTTACAGTAAGTTAGAGAGATTTGAAGACAGACAAACATCATCAGAATAGTGATACAAAGTAGCTAGACAAAAGCGATGATTTAGGGAGTATGACGTGGACTCCTGGAAATCAAGGTAGGATTATGATTTTTGATAACTTATATTTTGATTATATAAGAGCACCGACTATGAATTTGATATTTTCTTTATTAAATGTATTTTGTATTGAGAGCCGACTATGTAATATTTATATTTGAGAGCCGACTTGGTAAAGAAGAAAGATATTTATGTAAGATCTTTTTGTTGAGCGAAGAGAGTGTTGTGAACAGAGTTTTGGATGTGATATGTGAATGGAAAGGTAGAGGATGATAGAGATCATTGAAGAAGTATGACTGGAACTATCTAAGCATTAGAGATGATTGTCTTGTTCATTACTGAGAAAATTTTGTAACAAAACTATATTGTAAGAGTTGTATGATTAGTTGGCCCCTAACAAGGTGTTGTATACCTTTAAAAGGGTTGTTATTCCTTTAACAAGAAAATGTACTATGTAATATTCATCTTCTAACAGGGCTAGGTCTCCTAATAGAGACACTATACTTTAGTGCATGCTTGTGGGTATCATCCCCATCGGGGTTTTCCCTTGGCTAGGGTTTCCTCGACAACAAATAATGGTGTTATGAGTACTGTGATATTTTCTTATGTTCTTTTCATTTATGCAAGCTTATGGTTTATTTGTAACTAGTTGAAAAGTTTAATTAAGTGTTGTAATACTGATCCACCCCCCTCTCAGTATTACCTAATCCTAACAATTGGTATCATAGCTTTTGGCCCTTGGAGAGAAAGTCTAATAGCTTAAGGGATATCAGAATGGATTTGGATATTTTGCAAGAAAAATTTGAGGCTACACTTGAAGAACTTGATAAAGAAAAATTAGAGAATGGATAATTAAGATTCAACATACGAAGAGATGAGAAATTTATAAAGAAACTTAGAGACCAGCTTGAACTTTCCAAAAGTCAGAGACAGGATATTGTGGTTAAGATAAAAGAAGATTCAGACAAAGACAATTCAGATCAGATGAAGCAACTTGAAGAAGAAAATGAAACCTTAAAGCTTGAGAATGAATCCATGAATAAAGAGATTCAATTACAAAAGGATGCTAACGAATATTGAATAAGCTTTGAATAGTGCAAATACTTTGATAGAACAAATGAAGAATGAGGATGACAACTACAAGAACAAGTACCTAGAATTAGAGAAATACAATCTGATCATAAAAGGTGAACTTGTTGAGGCAAAGAAACACATTGAGAAACTTCACACTAGCAGTGATTTGATCGATGAACAAAGAGATAGACAGAAACCTAAAGGTGATATGACTAGTGTTGGATTCAATGAAGCTGCATGTTTAAAGAAAAAAGAAGAAAAATATGATGCAAAGATTGATGTTGTAAAACCTACTATTGAAGAACTTAGAGAGCATATTAGACCCTTCAATGATAGATGCTTTGGTTGTAACAAGTTTGGACACATGAAAAGAGATTGCAGAGATAATGCCCCTTTTAAGACCTTTTCTAGTTATTGTTTTAATTGTAATAGATATGGGCACAAGAAAGAAGAATCCAGGAAACCTAATCAATCTAGATATAAACAAGACAATGGGAGAGAACCTACAGTGAAACCTACATGCTATAAATCTAATAATATTGGACACATTGTGAAGTATTGTAAGATGCAAGTAAATCAGGAAAGAAGACCTCCTATATGTTACAAATTCAATAATCCAGGTCATATAGCAAAGTTTTGCAGGTATAATGGAGAAAAAAGCAGAAGAGTGCCACCTCCTAGGAACACACAAAAGAATGGAAATGATATTGGTAAGATTTTTGTAGATTTAAAGAATGATTTTGACAATTGTTATAGGAAAGAAGAGGATAACATTAGTGGTAAGATATGGAAGATCAAAGAGACAAGTGAGACATTGGTTCAGGGAGAGACAATAGATGCTACTAGATCTTTGTCTGATGGGAACAAATCAAAATTGACCTAATTATCCTATCATGTCCTTAGGGGGAGCATTGGATGAAGATATCAGAATATATCCAGTCCCTAATTTTATAGATTGAGCTCTAGCAAGATTGGGTATGATTGTGGCCAACATCATGGAGTATATATTTAAGAGTGCAACATTGAACGATGCTTATTGTGTGATCACAAGATTTATAGGCAACTGGATAGTATTGGGTAAAGTGTACTTTTAATGAATTAACATTGTATAAAGCACAATATTATTATATATTTCCTAACCATTTGATGAGAAATGACCTAACGAAATAAGAGAGCAGAGAGATTCAGTCTATCTTACAATTGCCTTGCGTGATCGATTGAAGCAAAAACTTAGAATTCAATGTGTAAGAGGTATTTACATCATCTAGCTATGGATGCACCTGTTATTTATGATGTTGTAGATTGACCTAGATATAAATTCAAGAAAAATCCTTTCAAGTCTTGTGAAGAAGACCCTGAAGAAGCATTTTCTTAGACACCATACTGAGTTTTACACATAGAAGACATTAGGGAATACATTCATTGTAAGTATGAGATACTAGGTATTGATGAAATTTCTACTGAAATCGAATATATGACTGGAAAAGTCATTATGAGAGATGAATACAAAAATTTTCATCAATTGAGCATTATGAAAATTTTGAACTTATATGACTTCGATGAAGAATAATGGTTTAAGATATTGTTGAGCAGAGTACATGATTAGTTTATTTGGATAGGTGAGAAACCTGTAAAGATTTGTAGTGAATTGATTCATGAGATTACTGGATTGGATAATACTGGAATTATTCCTATAGCAGAGAAACATGTTAAGAAGCAAGTTGAAACCCTAAATGGGACAGGAGAGCTATATCAGTAAGCGACAATGTGTAACAGGATCTAAAATTGATTGCTATGATACTTGGTTACAAACTCTACTATAGAAGTAGACCTAATGCAATATCTGCAGGAGTTATCATGATGGCATATAGAATGGTGAAAGAGAATACTAAATACAATCTATGCAAAGTGTTAGCACAACAATTTTTGGAGAATGTAAAATTGATAAATAAAGACAGATCGAAGGCCTTCAGATTTGGTTCATTATTGATGGATATGTACTTACACATTGAGCACAAATTTCTAGGAATGCACCCTAGTGGATGGAGAAAAGGGATATCTAATAGAATAAAAATATATGACAGTTACAAAAGACAGAACAACATGGGTTGATGGTGAGTTGTTTGGTATGATTAAGATTCTTCAGAGGCATATGAAAGGAAGATATAGGATACCTGAAGACTTAGTTGAGAAGTACAAGGATACAATCTATTTCATGGTTGAAACTGATTGTGTATGCTTTGAGGAAGTTATACTAAGGAAGAATGGGTGTTATCCTATGGGATATGAGGTAATTTCTGAGGTGTTAACTATGCAAATCAAGCATGTCCTAGCATTTGAGATAGATACATATGAGGAGAGATGGGGAACCTATGAGGAAAAATCAGCTAAAGTAAGAGAGGAACAAACCAGAGGTTTGAGGAAAATAAAAGTAGACAACATTGTGCATGAATGTGGTATTAAGGTATGATTCACAGAGGAAGAGTTGAAGGAAGTTAAGAAGAAGTTAGAAGAGTGTTCTTCTAGATTGGCAAGTATTGCTACTACAACTCTTACACCTCCTGAAGCAGTGATGGTAGACATTCCACCTCCTATGGTTATTAATGTAACCTCCCCTCCACCACACTAGACCTCACATGTAGAAAAGATTATTCCTAGAGTGAGTACCAGATCCAGCAGTAAGATTTCACCACCTAAAGAACAAAACACTGTGAGAGAAGAGAAGAAATCTGAAAGTGACAAGCATATATGGAAACTTGACTTGAAGATGATTAAGAAGAGAGCTATTGAGGAATGGAAGTTAGTTACTATTAAAAAATACTACGATAGGTATGGGGAAATTGATAAAATTTGGATTGAGGTTGTTGTAGTTAATCATTTACTTATTTTCAAAAAGAATCTATTGGAGATAGAGGGAAGTATACCTGAAGAGTTATATGGTATATTGGAGACTAGGAAACAACTAGCACATATTGAGGATGAAACTATCAGAAATCAAGAAATTGATAACATGTAGCCTATAGTTTCTATGCAAGAAAGAGACAAAATATTTAAGGAATTAAAAAATTTACTGAGAACTAAGACTAGACTAGTGAAGAGTATGGAAATAAAATATGATGAAGTTACTGAAGAGACTTAGAAAGCACTACAATAGATATTAATGAACACTATTCCTAAGAAGACCCCACTTCCTACAACTACTTTGCCTACATCCTTAGGAATGGGAGAGAGTTTGAAGAAAGCTGAGGCAAGTATTGAGAAGAGAGAAGTTGATATGCAACCATATTTCTATGTTTCTGGTGTTCCTGTGACTCTTGACACTTCACATGATGAGAAGGACCCATTTGAATATAATCATGACAATATAGTGACTGGGGAAGAAGGACAGAAAGAATTGGAGTGGAAAGAAGAAACAACAAATGTTGAAGTCAAGAATAAAGTTGACACATATTATACCCTATTGTTGGCAAGTAAAGACAAATCTATTGATATGGATGTTGATTGCATGGATGAGGATGAGTTGGTAAAATTATCTTTTACTACACTTACTAAAGAAAAAGAGAGATCTGACAAGAAAAGTTACAAGAAGACCAAGGTGATGTCTAGAGAAATTGATATTGTGAATAGATTTCTCCTAGTATCTACTATTTTATAGAACAAAGATGATGTAGAGAACCTGAATTTGGCACTTGATGCATTCGATGGAGAGTATGAGAACTTGGTGAAGATTGCAAAAGGAAAGGAAAAAAATAACTACTCAGAGAAGATGCTATTTGAAGTTTTCTAGTCTATCTCATGGGACTTGGGCATTCTAAGAACCAGTACATTAAATGTAATGAGTTGTGTTGCACATGGTAGGAAACTATTTATTTATTGCATAAACCCTATCAAACATATTCAGAAGGTTGAAGACATTATTTCCAAGGACAACGCAACCTTGAACAACATGATGGACAGTTGTGAGACCTATTCACAATCTATAATGGAATTGGCCAAGCAAGTAACAATACTTCTAGCTAAATTGAATGTATTGAATATTGAGAAAGGGAGAGTTTTGACAAGGTTTATTTTGCTGAAGAGTTTAATCACTCCTAAGCTATCAATTATTGAAGCCCACTTATCAGACATGGAGAAAACTACAGAATCATTGGCTTACTCTATGCCGACAGAGTTGAAAGAAACTGAGACAACATCATTTTCATTAAATGGACTAATTCATGTTAGTCAACTATTTCTTAAGTCGTAGAGTACAAAAGTGAATATGTTGGAAGATTCCTTTCAAGATATTCTAAAATTGGTAAGAAAGCACTAATTTTATTACTTTTTGTGCACCTTTGTCATTGTTGTCAAAGGGGGAGAAGAGAGAAAGAAAAAATGAATAGAGGAGAAGAGAGAAGATAAAAATGAATAGAGGAGAAGAGGAGAAGATAATGTATAAGGGAGAAAATAAAAACTAAATAGAGGAAGAAGGAAAGACAGTTTTTGTTTTGTTGGAACACTTAGTCATTTTTTTTGTTAAGTGTTTCCATCAATGCCAAAGGGAGAGATTGTTGGAAAGTGATCAATTTTGTATGATGTGATTCACTTTTTGGTTGTCATTTATGGCAACACATCTGACATACTGATCAATTCCTTTAAAGTTAAGTTTTGGTGATTCTGAAATTGGCTAAGTATAGAAGCATAAATAAAGAGGTATTTTGAGTATCAAAGATCAAGATCGATGAGTTACAGCAAGCAAGATTAGAAGAAGATAGTATGGGGTATGCGTAACCTCCACCTAAGATCAATTTTTTTGGTGATGGTTATAGTAAGTTAGAGATATTTGAAGATAGACAGACAATAGCAAAACAATGATATAGAGCAGCTGGACATAAGCGATGATTCAGGGAGCATGACGTGGACTCTTGGAAATCGGAGTTGGATTATGATTTTTGATAACCTATATTTTGATTATGTAAGAGCACCGACTATGCATTTTATATTTTCTTTATTAAATGTATTTTTTATTGAGAGCCGACTCTATAATATTTGTTTTTGAGATCTGACTTGGTAAAGAAGAAATATATATATGTAAGATATTTTTGTTGAGTGAAGAGAGTGTTGTGAATAGAGTTTTGGATGTGATATGTGAATGGCAGAGTAGATGATGATAGAGATCATTGAAGAACTATGACTAGAAATATCTAAGCATTAGAGATGCTTGTTTTGTTCATTACTGAGAACATTTTGTAACATAACTATATTGTAAGATTTGTATTCTCAGTTGGCACCTAATAGGGTGTTGTATACCTTTAACAGGGTTGTTATTCCTTTAACAAGGAAATGTACTATGTAATATTCAACTACTAACAAGTTAGGTCTCCTAACATGGACACTATACTTTAGTACATGCTTGTGGGTACCATCCCCACCAAATTTTTCCCTTGGCCAGGGTTTCCTTGACAACAAATAATATTGTTATGAGTACTGTGTTATTTTCTTGTGTTCTTTTCATTTTTGCAAGCTTATGGTTTATTTGTAACTGGTTGAAAAGTTTAATTAAGTGTTGTAATATTCGTTCAACCCCCTCTCAGTATTACTTAATCCTAACACTTAAATGTTCTCATGCGAAATGAAGTAGTAATAAAAAAATTTCCTAGCCAATTTTCTTCCCATTTTCCTTTACTTTCTTGTTCTACTTGATTCTTAGGGTTTTCTCTCAGCACTAAATCTCCCACTTGAAATGCTCTAGGTTTGATCTTTTGGTTGTAATTCCTTGAAATTTGGTTTTGGTACACTTTCAAGTGTTCATAAGCTTGAGTTTGATGTTCTTCTAATAATTCCAATTGTTGAAGTATTGCAACCCTATAATCCTCATCATTTATCAATCCTTTCAATGATACTCTCAAAGATGGGGTTTCAACCTCTAAAGGAAAAACAACTTTTGCCCCATAAACTAAAGAAAATGGTGTTGCCCCTATCAGTGTTTTGATACTTGTTCTATAGGCCCATAATGTTGGGTTCAATTGTATATGTCAATCTCTTCTTGATTTATCAACTGATCTTTACAATATCTTGAGGATGTTCTTATTTGTTGCTTTGGCTTGACCATTTCCTTGAGGATAGTAAATGGAAGAAGAATGGTGTGTAATGTGAAATATCTCACATAATTCATCCACATCTTTATTCTTGAATTTTTTTATATTTTATGTGATGATGGCATGAGGAATACCATATTGACAAATGATGTGTTTTAGAATAAACATGGAGATTTGTTTACCCATTGCAGTTGTTAATGACACAACTTATACCCATTTTGTAAAGTATTTTGTTGTGGTTATAATGAACTTATGTCCATCAGAAGAAGGTGGATAAATCATCCCAATAAGATCAAATCCCCTTTGATAGAAAGGCCATGGTGTAATGATTAGGTGTAACCAAGATTGTGTAGGTACATGAATCACATCTCCATGATATTGACATTTTGGACACACTTTGAGAAATTGGCAAGCATCCTTCTCTAAGGTTTTACAAAAGTAATCCATGAGAAGGAATTTATTGGCTAGGTTTAACCCACTTGAATGATACCCACAAATACCCTCATGAATGTCACCTAAAGATAACTTTGATTCCTCATTCTCTAGACACCTAAGTAGTGTTCCGTCATACTTTTATGATACAATGTGTCAGATAAGATAGTATAACGAGATGCTTGGTGTATGAAGTGTCTCTTTTGGGTTCAAGTTTGGTCCAAGGGTCAAACTTGGTCTTTTAGATAGGTAAAGATAGCTCCATACTAAGGTGAGTCATGTCTATTTAAAAGGAAAATGATTTGAGTTTCAGGTAAGTCAAAATCTGGTTTCACCAATTCTTCCACCAAGAACTCATACCTAGCATTTTGATCTGACATTTAAAGTAATGAGGCTAGAGTAGCCATAGCATCAGCTACCCTATTTTTATCCCTTGGAATTTTTTCAAATGTAATCAAAACAAAATATTTCTTCCAATCATCTATCATCCTTTTTTATGACATCAACTTATCATCCTTAGTTTGATACTCATCATTGATTTGGTTGATGACTAGTTGTGAATCCCCATATACTTGCAGTTCTGTCACGTCCCATTCTAAAGCCATTTTAATGCCTATGACTAAAGCTTCATATTCTGCAATATTTTTGGTGCATGGGAACAAAATTTTGTATGACTTAAGAATGTTATATCCCTATAGTGTGATCAATAAAATACCGGTTCTTGATCCATGCAGAGTATAAGATCCATCAAAACACAACTTCCATGCTTTTGCTTCCACATTTACTATCTCCGCATTTGTAAATTCTATATGAATATGATGAGTTGAAACTAAAGGATTCTCCATCAATTGATCTTCTATTACTTGTCCCTTGATGGATTTACTATCCACATACTCAGTATCAAATTCACTTAATATCATCACCCATTTAGCAATCCTTCCTATGAGAGTTGTTTTGCTAAGCAAATACTTTAGTGGATCAATATTAGCAATCAATTTAACCTTGTGCATCAACATTTAATGTCATAGTTTTTGGGAAGCAAAAACTACCACTAGGCAAGCTCGCTCCATGAAACTATAATTCAACTCATATTTGATCAAGGTTCTTCTTAAGTAATAGATTGCTCTTTCTTTTCCCTCATTATCCTCTTGTGCCAATAAAACCCCAAAAGATAGTTTTGTTGCTAAAATATACAATATTAAGGGTTTACCTTTGATGGAAGGCATCAAAATAGGTAGATTTACCAAGTATGTCTTCAATAGGGTAAAATCTTGTTCACATTCATCATCCCATTTGAAAATAGTATCCTTGTATAACAATCTGGTGAGAGAGTGGCATTTTTCCGCCAATTGAGAGATGAATCTTCTAATAGATTAGAGTCTTCCTTGTAGTGATCTCATTTTTTCTAGTGTTTTTGGGTGTTTCCATTTCCATAATTGCTTACACTTTTTGTGGATCTACTTCTATCCCTTTTTCTGAAACTATGTAGCCCAATATCTTTCTAGATTGGACACCAAATGCACATTTTTTTGGATTTAAACTTACTTAAAATTGTTCCAATCTTGTAAAGATTTTTTCTAGAATAGGTAGATGATATTTTATTTCATGTGACTTTGCTAAAATATTATCCACATAATCTTCAAGAAAGGTATGCATCATGTCATGGAAAATGCTATTCATTTCCCTTTGATAGGTAGCTCTAGCATTTTTAAGGCCGAAGTGCATGACATTCCAACAAAAGGTACCCCAAGGGAAATTAAAAGTAGTCTTTTCATGATCCTCGGGTGCTATTTTGATATGATTGTACTTACTAAATCCATCCATTAATGAGAACATGGAGTGTCCCACTGTCAAATCCACTATAGCATCAATGCTTGGTAATGGAAAATCATGCTTAGGGAAAGCAAGGTTAATATCTCTAAAATCAATGCATACTCAGATGGATTTGTCATGTTTAGTCACAGATACAATATTTGAAATCCATTCGCATAAGCTATGACTCTTATGAAGCCAACTTTTAATAAATTCTCCAAATTTGCTTTAACCAACAAAGCCACATGGGGATGCATCTTTCTCAACTTTTTCTTAATGGGTTTTACTCTGGGTTTCACATTAAGATGATGCATTAAGAAACTTGGATCCAATCCTGGCATATCCACATAGGACCATGAAAAATTAATTTTCTTTTCTTGAAAGAATTTGACGAAATCCTCTCTTTATGTTGGAGTTAAAGATGCTACTAGATAGATGAATTGAGGTTCCAATTTTGTGCCAGTGTTGACCTTTTCTATTGGCTCCATTAGGATAGGAGATATTTCCTCTTCATGTTTGGGTAAAGTGTCCAATATCTCTTCCTTAAGTGTCACAGATGGGTTTTCACCTTTGGAAACATCCTTTATTTTTACTTCTTTGGGGTCTAGCACTACCACATGGTGGTTTTCACCACTAGACCTTTTCATTTTTTCCTTTTTTTTAAAATTTTTTTTCTTGTGGATTGAGAGATTGTACCCTTTCTTCCATCATCATGTTTGGATCAAATTCATTCTTGGAAGATGGTTCAACCACATTGAGGTATTGGGCCATAGAATTGTCATTGGGGAAATAAAGTATGTCATTAGATTTAGTCAAATCCCAATCAATAAGTTGAGGATTGATAAGGGATAAGGAATGATTAGGTAAGTTCTCATTTATAGGATTTGAGGACATGATTTCATTTGAAGGTTCGTACATTGTATCGATTAATTCAATGACATGTGATTTTTTGAGGTGCTCCATAGAAGTCGGATCACAATTCTCTTCACTAGAGTCCTCATGGATTTCCATGGGAAAAATACTTGTTGATTAAACCTAATGTTTGAATCCCCACCCCCTCCCATGAAGGTACCCATGGTTCACCTACCCATTGATTTTCACTAGATGCTTGTCCTTCATTTTATTCTTGAGAAACAATTGGCACATGTATAGAACTCTATCGTTGATCCACATTGGCTTATTTTCTTTGATTAACTAGAGGAGAATAGGTATGAATGACATATATTTCCTTGTCATGACAAGAATATTTGGATAGAGAATCCCATTCATACTCACTGGAGTCATCTTCACTTTTGGGTCCTAGCTATCATATGTACATGCTCATAAGAATCATGAATAGTGCTTGAACTAACTCCTTGCTCTTGATACCCTATAACTGATTTTTCATCCTTGGATCTCTAAGGAGGTTGGATGGGTTCTAACAAGCCATAATTTCTTATTCCTAAGTGTCCTCTTCCCTTGTAACCCATCTTTTTCATTATTTGGAATCCTTTTCCATATTGATCAATTTGAATGTTGACATGTTGCACTCTTTCAATGGGAACACTTGGACTATCCTCATCTTTATAAAGCCATTGCAAGACTTCATAATCTTCTTTTTCTAAAGATTATTTGTCACTTTCCCTCACAAAATGAGAGTTGTATTTTTTAGGTGGATGAGAACTTGAAGGTTTTCCACATGTCCTTGGAGAAGTGGGTAGGTCAAATAAGGAAACATAATATTCCCCCACTCCTTTTTGATGTATTTTGCATTGTTTTTCAAATTTGTACATCATATCATTCATCTTTTGATAGTTTTCCTTTTTGGTTTGTTCTCTTTCAACCCTAGAAGGTCTTGAATTTTCTTCCCTTGGAGTAGAAACTTTTACCGAATTATCATTAGAACTTTCACCCTCAAAACTAAGTTTCTCTTTTACCTTAGTTGATGTAGATAAGTTAGTTTCATTTGGACTTTAAGTAGAAGTATCATTTGATGTCTAACTAGGACCTTCTTCTTTGGTTTCTTAAATGATGGCAATAGGAATGACTCCTTCTCTATTATGTGGAATAAATAAATCATGAAGAGGTTTCACCATATTGCAATATTGAAAGGGATTTGAATATCCTCCAATAGTTATTCCCTCACCTATGTACGGATACTTAATACATTGGTGATATGTCAAAAGCACCACTTGTATTTAATGAATCCATGGCCTTCCTAATAAAATATTATAAGTTAATTTCATGTCAAGGCCTTAACAAAAGGTATCTTTCTTGATTGGACCCACTTGAATGGGAAAAACCACCATTCCTTTAGAAGATCTCTCCTCCTCATCATAAGATTTTATAGTGATATGTTTCTTTGAATCAATAGATGATTTGGATAACCCTAAAGCCCTAATTATACTCAAGGTACAAATGTTTAGAACAGCTCCTCCATCAATGAGGGCTCTTTTAACACGGTGTTTTTGGATCAAAACCTCTATATGCAATGGGAGGTTTTGAGGATGGTTTATATGCATGTCATCTTTCTTGGAAAATGATATAAAATGAGGTGCAATGAGATGACCCACCATGTTTTGAAACCTTTCTTCCTCCAAATTTTAAGGAACTGTAGTTTCCACAAGAGCTTTCTCCAATATTTCCTTATGTTTGGGAGAAAGTTTCAATAGCTCCAAAATGGAAATTTGAGTTGGTGTGTTTTGTAATTGATCCACTAAGCTATAAGGCCTCGTTGATGAAGATGATTGTTTAGTCAAAGTGGTTGGTTGTGTAGGACCAAAATTTCTAGGAATACTTCCTTGTAGGGTGATCATTTTTTCTTGCCCCCTAGTAACAACATTAAAGGTCTCTTTGCTAGGTTGTTCCTTTACCACCACAACATTGATAGTATTATCATGTCCTAATAGGGCATTGATAATATTATCATACTATGGGTAAAGTTAACTTTGTTATTACCTCTTGAATTATTACCATTATTGTTAGCATTTGAAGATTCGCCTTTCTCATGTTTGAAGATAGGCATTTTGAATGTCGTGTGATCTTCATTATTTCGAGGTCCTTCCACTTTGATTACTCCATTATCAATAAGGTCCAGCACCACATGTTTCAAGTGCATGCAATCATTTGTCTTAGGTCCTTGATTTTGTTGGTATTCACAATGGTTTGACTCACTCCACCATGATGGTTTCACTTGTGGTTCATAGGGCTACACTCAAGGTAAGTCAATAATCTTATTCACAATAAGGGTTCTCAATGCATTTTAAAGAGGTTCACCTAAGAGTGTGAATTTCCTTCTAGGTGATGGAGCAAAGAAGGGTTTAGGATTGCTAGCCTCTTGATTGTTCACAAAATTGGTGTTGTTTTTATTGTTGAAGGGAAACTTGGGTTCTTGATTCACATTATTAGCTTGGTTAGATCCTCTTGTGAGATTAAATGGAGTGGAATTTAAGTTGTTTGCTTCCACAAACCCATCATTAACCACACCCTTGTTAGTATTCTTCATCCAAAATTGATTGTTGTTAGGAGGAGCCCTATTATATTGTTTTTGTTGGAAGTGTTATTATTAGTAAACAATTTGTTGTCCTTGTAGAGTTTGAGTACTCCACTTTTCAATAATACTTCCTTTGATGTAACTTCATTCTTGATTAAGTCTTGGAAAGAATGCGAACATTATAACTTCAAACTGTGTGCTAAAAATATGTCACACTTCTATGAGTCATTATATTCAAGATTTCTCAAGAATGAGGTCTCGAATGGTGACTCATAGCTCTTTATTCATGGAGTACAAGGGTTTGTAATGAAGGCCCTCAGATTGACCTAGTTTGTACCCCTGCAAGTACACCATAAAATGAGAGATTCAAAGAGGAAAAGAAAGAATGCTAGTATCCATGATCATCAAGTATGCATGCAAATGAAAGCTATTCTATATGATAACAATGCAAGAAAGGAAATTAATCTATATGATAACAATGCATGATTATTCTATGAAAGGAAATACAAATGC
>MU227906.1:273227-296215 GCA_018584345.1 Thuja plicata
CATATATGATTGGTGACTTAAATGAATTCATGTACTATGTGCTACAAATATTCATGTGTATGTTTCATGACAAGTGAATTCATACATTATGAGTATTCTATTTGGCTTAAGAATACATAAATGTGTCGTCACTACCTCATGTGTAATAGAATTCATCCCTTACGTACATTCATGACTATAATTAGGCCTTACAAGTGTTTGTATGAACTATCCATGCCTTACATGTAGTTGTGCGTACCCTTCGTGCTTTGAAGGTTTGCTTGAAATTTGATAAAATAAAAAATTCAGATACATTATGATCCTAAATCATCCTCGGAGAAGAAATATTTTTGTTCATGGTTTACCCAATGCCCATAGACATTAGGAAGGCTTGCTAACATACCCAATGGTGCTTAATGCACCTTGGGGACACTTTCGTCCGCCATGGACGTGAACATTCTAGTGACTCCGTGGGAGAAATGAGGTTGTCACTAGCATTTACCCAACCAACTAGAGCTAATGGCACAAATGATTCGATGCTAGGACTCACAGTTTAAAAGATACCCAATGGTGTAACTTTCAACTAAGCACCAATGCAAGTTTTGGCATCAAGCGAGATTGCCCTGCAAAATTTAAACAAAGTCAAAGCTCCTAGAATGGAGATAGGTTATTATAGGCCTTGGTTACACAGTCCTATAACATCTAATGGTTTTCTGATACATCTCACGAGGTTCGAGATACGAGCCTTGGAAGATCACTGCCCAATCATTCTTAGTGCACCTTAGGGACACTTCAGTCCACCATGGTCGCAAAAGTTATAGTGACTATGTGGGAGAAACAGGGTTTTCACTAGTGTTTACCTGACTAATTAGAGCTAATGCAGTATACGATTCAATTCTAGGACTCATAGTTTGAAAGATACCCAATGGTGCAACTTTCAACTGAGCAACACTGCAAGTTTTGGCATGAAGCGAGATTGCCTTGCCAATTTGAAACAAGGTCAAATCTCCCAAAATAGAGAGAGGTTATTGTGGGCCTTGGGGTAAAAGCACAATAATCTGTCACCCTGTTACAAAGGAAAAGGATGACAAAATCAAAGTTGTTCAGCTTCAATAGTATAAAAGTGACATTTATGTTTGGAATTTGAAGATGATGTAAACTAATAAAATGTTTTAAAATGGAAGAAGTTTGTGATTAATATTTTTAATATTTTCTTTGAATAAGTTTTGATATTTTTTTTTAATGTTTAAAGATGATTTTTCAGTTGCAGAAACATGCTGAAAATTAGGGATCTAGTTCCTGCCAAAACATTATATGTAAATAAAAAAAATTTCCCCTAATTTCAAAATATGTTATAGATGACATATATATCTAGTGCATGAAGAAATAAAAATTTGTTTGTGACCTATATTTTCTCTTTTATAACAATTCAAATTCCAACTCACCTGAAATAGACAGTTTTCATCCCCCGCCATATTTTTCATAAAAAATATATCCCAATCAAAAAAACAAATATATATTCTTGAAGAGGAATCTCTCTTCTAGTGCACCATATGTTTTTCAAATTTGTTTAATATGTTTTACTATTTTTTTTCTTTCTCCGAATCAACATCTCCTTGACTATTAAAATACCTAATTGCAATATTTTTTCATTTTAATAGACTATGTATAATTAAAACACTATAAAATCTATAAGAGATATTCTTGACTCTGATCTCTACAAAAGGGTATTTTTGTATTTTAAAAAAAATATCATTAAAACGTCTTAGAGTTATTGAAACGTCACTTTTCTGAAATAATTTTATTTCTATGGTAATTGGCCTCAAAGTGATATAAAACATGCATTTAATAGACATTTCCAATTGGAAAAGTTAAAAACCTTATCTAACTTAACTATAATTAATCTAGCTAGACCATATGTTTGGCCAAAATTAATTTTTAGTGAGAAATCCTAAAATTCAGCTGTGCTGATAAGTTGTCCTAAAAGGTGACAAATTAGTATGTTTTTACCCCTTGGTAACATGAACCTATAGCATCTAAAAAAAATTTGATAGGTCTCACGAGGTCTGAGATACAAGCCCCAGAAGATCACTGCCCAATCGTGCTTAGTGCACCTTGGGGACACTTCAGTCCGCCATGGTCACGAACATTCTACTGACTCCATGGGAGAAAAAGGGTTGTCACTAGCATTTAACCAGCCAATTGGAGCTAATGGAGCAGACGGTTTGATGCTAGGACTCATAGTTTGAAAGATACCCAATGGTACAACTTTCAACTGAGCACCACTGCAAGTTCTGGCATCAAGCGAGATTGCCTTGCCAATTTTTTAAAAAAATCAATCTCCTAGAATGGAGAGAGGTTATTGTGGGTGTTGGTAACATGGTCCTATATCATTTGAATTTTTTCTGATAGGTCTCACGAGGTCCGAGATATGAGCCTCAGAAGATCACTGCCTAATCGTGCTTAGTACACCTTGGGGACACTTCAGTCTGCCATGGTCGCGAATGTTCTAGTGACTGTGTGGGAGAAAAAAGGTTTTCACTAGAGTTTACCCGACCAATTGGAGCTAATGGAGCAGACAATTCGATGCTAGGACTCACGGTTTGAAACATACCCAATGGTGCAACTTTCAACTAAGCACCACTGCAAGTTTTGGTATCAAGCGAGATTTCCTTGCCAATTTTAAACAAATTCAAAACTCCTAGAATAGAGAGATTTTATTGTGCGACTTGGTAACACGATCCTATATAATCTGAAATTTTTTTGATAGGTCTCACGAGGTCCAAGATAGGAGCTTCGAAAGATTGCTGCCCAATTGTGCTTAGTGCACCTTGGGGACACTTTAGTCTGCCATGGTCCCGAATGTTCTTAGGACCAAATTGATGGTGGAATCCTTAGTGAGTGATCATTTTATGACACTGTTGAAAGTCTCAAAGTATGGTGTTTAGAAACAAGCATGGTTTCTTTACAAAATGGATCAAATTAGCCCTCTTAGTTCAGTGACAGAGGTAGTTTTGAGTTACTTGGTCCAAAAAACCTAGGGTTGATCTTGAGATATGTTATGAATCTTGAAAAAAGGTATTCAAATGTGTAATTAGGTTGCAAATTTTTATTGGAAATATTTTGAGAAAGGATTTAACAATCCTCACTGCTGTACTAGTACACTGTGCAAGTTGGGACAGTTTGGAGAAGGGAGATAGAATGCATACAAGAATGAGTTGAGATGTTGGGGAATGGATTATTGGAGTAGTTTGGGATCCTTATGGGATTTAGGGTCACCCATGGAAGCACAGTTGATGGTTGAGGTTGAATATGTCTATTGCATGGGAATGCATGACATGAAGTTGAAACATAAATGAATGGTTTGCATTTGAAGAAGTGAATGGAGATCCAAGATGTGGACTCTAGTAGGTCTAAGAGAGATGTGAGTTGACCTATGATAGGTCTATGGAGTGGGTAGGGTTGAAAATTGATCATATTGGATGAATATTGGAGGTGTTATAAAGAAAAGAAGAAATAATTCATTAAACTACAAAGAAAAGATTAATCACCACTACATTATGCATCATGGAGACTTATTGTAAACACTTCTAACTGGACTAAACAACCAAAAAACCTTTAGAATAATTTTGGTCCATCATCAATTCATCCACTACATGAACCATTATTACAATTTAGAGAAACATGATATCCACTACATGAACCATTATTACAATTTACAGAAACATGATATATCCACCGCATGAGTCATTGTTATAATTGTAATGAATCGTAATTAACTAATATTCTCTTAGTTAAATGGTACATAGTAAACTATTAAAAATGTAGCACCTTGGTATATACAAATAAACCCATGGCCACTTTTATATACAATTTGATCTTCTTTCAACACACAAAATATGGTCTCAAAATATGCATGTGGACCACTTCATAGTCATTTATATTTACAAAAAAGCGAAGTTAGATTGTTTTTCAAAACTTATATACAAAATTGTCAAAATAATTCTACCATTTGTAGATGATTCTTCTTGATGGCCCATAACTAATTTAGTGAACCTTTTGGATGATGGCCCATAACCCTTATTGTGTCATGTATTGCCTCATGTTCAGATTCACGAAGTTTCCATAAATTCTTATTACGAGGTCTACCGGTATACTTTATCAATTCAATATTTGTTGCAAGAAGAAGGTTCGAGTAATGCAAAATATGTCTATGTGTCTCATAGTCCTCAAACAACTAATTCTTGGATTTTGCGATAGGGTACCTGCATTTCATAGAAGCATAAATGAATACAAAATTCAACATACAAAGTGTAATAGAATGATGGTAAGATGTCTTAAAGTCGTCAAACAAGAACACATTATATTTTGATACCATACCTTCTAAGCCATGTCCCTGTCACAAAAACAAATTTCCTATTGTGTACTCAATACCCTCTCCATCAATGACTGTAATTGTCAATTTCTTTTTTCCCTCAATACAACGACACAAAAACTAATCAGTACCTTCCCCATTGTTCTCATCTCCAACAACTGCATATACATGACCTGCAATTTATAGAGGGATAAGTTAACACTAAACACTTACTAAATTGAGAAATAAATTGAAGAATAAATTGAGAAATTACCTGGTTTAATTAGGTCAGATATGTGATCAAAATCCGCTAATGCTTCAAACTGGCTTAATTGCAGTGCTCTAGGAAGTTAATATGTATCAAGTGGTTGAAAAGGTGTATAAGACCATTCGTCAACCCACTCTTTTGATTCACATTCCTCCCATGCAAAATTCATACAAGACAAGCAAAAAAATACCATTAATCTAGTATAAATACCCAATGATGTTTCATTTGAACTTCTAAATGAGTGCATGTCACTTGATCTTGTAAGTTTACAAAAATCTAAATAGTTTCCGATGTTAGACTCCTTTATCAACCAAAAAAACTTACTAACTTCATTACCTATTCCCATCGTAGAGTTGCACTATCGCATAATTGTTTGTGCTTTTTTTAACTCTGCACCACCTTCGTACTTCAATTTCTCTCTGGCAAGAGATCTTTTTACACATGCACCCGCACCATCATGCTCACCTTTTCCATGCCCCGCCTCCATGAAATTCCAAAAATGTTGAATGCCACTTGTCACATGCATCCTACTCAACCAATAGAACATCCTTGCATTCTTGAATTGTGAGGTGAAATTATCTGACCATATTATGTGTTGGTTGTACTCAATACCTCTTTCCCTTAAATTATCATAGAAAACATTGAAGCAACCTTGCACAAACTCTGATGAATGTGTGCAATCATCACTGATGTAGAAGTGATACTCTCTTAAAACCTTTATATTTGCGTCTGTGCTATCATGTGCATGCAAGAATACTATATGTACAAAAATCATCACTTGTATAGAATGGTAATACACTGCTTGCACTTCATTATGAGGTTTAAGTGTATAATTCTCAGCAAAATCAACAATGGAGACAATAGTACCAAGGGGAAAAGTGTCCTTACATATCTTGAATTGCTCATCCAACCACCTAGCTCTATGTGAATGACATATGTACTAATAAACTAGTTTCTCTTTAAATATCTTCATAAAATCAGCTACCCATATATCATTTTTCACTAACTCACACCTCTTAAGTTATTTTCCATCTTTTAGACCATAAGTTATCGTCTTGTATTTTCCAAAAGAAACTAGTGTATTTCCAATCTCATTTGTGCTCTCTAGATGGTGACATATCCGCAACTTTCTCATACCATGACATGCACTACAAGATCCATTCATACACACCATCTTATAAAAAATGCAACCATCATCTAGATTGCATAATACACTTGACATAAAATCTCTTGAAGATGTAGGCGGTGCTTGAAGACCACATTCCTACAAAATAGTGTTAGTGTGAAAAGTACAACAAACATGATGATATATATCATAATGCATGGAAAATTCCATATGTACCCTGCAACAACATGTAGTGCACACATGATCAATCTTGATGTAAAAGGGTTTTTTCATTTCAAAAAATCTTTGACTAATTTTAATTCGAGGAAACCTTTGGGGGAATCTTTCAAAAAATTGTGTTTTTGTCATATCCAAAAAGTGTTTTGGATGTTGCATACAATTTATAGATCCATTTATCCTCCTAACAACGTCTCTTTGGTTGGGTGAAACCCTTGTGTTGTCATGCAAAAAGTTTTTAATTAATGATCTTAATGCATCAACGACAACCTTGTCCTTGCGTGGGATTCTACCCGAGAATGACCAAAGGGAATTAGTGTTTGGATCCTCAATTTTGTCTCGCCTTTGTAAGGCTCTTCATAATTTTGTTCTACTTATCCTTAATGACTTACTTGTTTTTCTTACTATACGAGATTTTTTCATTTCCTTTCCCATTATAGTTTATGTGAGGACACGTCGAGTAACATTAGCATCTTTACTGCGTGATTTTGAACCAATGGATTGGTATGCATTGAATAGATTCCTCACAATGGTTCTCTCAGTACTTTTTTCAGATGTTCTCAACTCCACAATTGTCATTATCTCTCTAAATTCTAGATTCTTAATCATTTCAACAACTACTTGACATCTTCCACTTTGATTTAATTTTTCAAAATTGTTTTTCTAAATCTTTTAAAAAATTCTTCTATAATTTCTTTCTGAAATTTTATCATGCAGTGGCCTCAAAATATTTTCATCAATGTCAATTAGAAACTTTGGTTTTCAACAAATTATTCTAGGAGGTGTTAACACAGTTGCATGCTCTACATTTTCATTAGATGAATTAGGTGCATTTATCCCCATCAATTCAATTGGTGTATGTTGATGATTTTCATTTTCATATGTGCATTTTTTTCATTAATGACATTGAATTGAAATGGTGCATTTGTCACATTAACATTTTCATCACTTACGTTGCTTGCATTTGATGATGTACCTTGTTGTATTCTCCTCATGCGCTCCCTTTGTCTTTCCTTTTCTGTCTCTCGTTGTTCAATCGTTCCTCTTTTGTTCTTTCCCATTGTTCGTATTGAATGGACCCTACGAATAATATCATGAACATAGAATAACATGTGAACATCAAATACAAAAAATAAGAAGAAATTAACCATTTTCTTGAAATGAGAACTTACAATGATAAAAATAACATTAAATACACAATTTTCAATCATTACAAAGAAAAACATGCAAAAAAAGTGCAAACCTGTTTGTTCCTGGCGTAAAACAACAGAAAAATAGTTGTTGGACCTCTAAACAACTTGCAGTGACTGTTTTAAGACCATTGAACCAAACAAAGCTCCTAATTCCACAAAACCCGATCGAGTAATGAGAACATAATGGCTCTGTGTTCTTAATTACTCAGAACCTGATCGGGTTATGAGAACATAATGACTCCATGCTCGTAGTTACTCAAAACCTGATCAGGTTATGAAAAACTAAGAATAAAGGAGGATTAAGAGAGAGAAAGAGAGTAGGGGAGGGAGGGAGAGAGAGAGAGAGAGAGAGAGAGAGAGAGAGAGAGAGAGAGAGAGAGAAGNGGGGGGGAGGGAGAGAGAGAGAGAGAGAGAGAGAGAGAGAGAGAGAGAGAGAGAGAGAGAAGTGCCTATGTACTAGGAGGGTATTAAATTGTAATAACTATGTATGAAAGGTTGGAAGATTGTAGAAAAAATCATGGATGGCCCCTAGTGGCGATCATTCTCTCTCTGTCTCCTCCAACAAGTTAGTCAACACAACCAACACAATGAGGGAAAAAAAAGGAAATTGAAAAGACAAAAATTCAAATATCTCTTCTAAATTTGCAAATTTATTAAAGATCCTATCAATTTTAGTCTCAATTCAATGAAGGAAACTTGTTCTTGTAAGCTTTAACAATTTTAACAAAATGTTCAAACAAGTTCTCCTCTTCTTCTAGACTTTCCAAAATGGACAAATTGTGAAGTTCATTTGCATGTTTGGTAAGGATTCTTACCTCTTTACTCTCTTTGCCAACTCTTTGTTCTAGCTTTTATACTTTTAGATGTCTTCTCATCTGCAAATCAAAAAGTACAGAGTATTAATATTTTGATTTTAATAGGCTGCAAATTGAAAATAGAGAAAGCACTATGCATCATTTGACAGCTAATATGCAACACTTTACTAATGTTTAAAGTACTACACGTGTCACTTAACAAGTTACTACGCATAACTTTAAACTATTACAGGCGTAAAATAGCTTGCAAAGGCATAAAAAGACAACAAAAAATGTGAGATATAAATGATAGGACATAGTAAATTGTTATTCCAAGTTCGGTCCTTGTCCTTTTCTTTTAAATATTTTCTAGAGTCACCATGGTATTGTTGATAATCTTAGTGCTACCTAAACCCTCATGTGCAGCTACTCACTGAAAGTACAACACTTATGGTCCAACCATATTTTGAAAGACAAAAGATTATTTGCTAACACTTTTTCTTAAACAGGTTTGAACGGTTTTGAACATCCTTGAACAACCTTGAACTTGGTTCAACTTTGTTCAAGAGTGTTCAAGGTCGTTCATGATATTGTAAGGTATAGCAGATGTAAAGAACCGACAGAAAATGTCTCATGGTCGCAGTGTAAGGATGTTTTAACTTTTCAAAGTTGAAGCATGAGTGATGACAGTGCAAAATATTTAGTTTTAAGACTAAGGCAGATGAATAAATGGGAATATGTTTGAATAGTCCTAAACACATGAGAACATCCGTGAACTTGGTTCAACTCTGTTCAAGAGTGTTCAAGGATTTTGAAAAAGTGACACGGGGCAGAAAAAGTGGGATTCATCATCATTTAGCGGTGGTGGTTAAGTGCATCTGAGCTGTCAAATCCATAATGATTTTGTACGACATGAAAGTTTGTGCAGGTGGTATTAATTGTTTGCATGCGTAAACAATCATTTCATTTTTTTAAGCCTTTATTGCTTTGAAGATGGGTAATTAATGATCAATAATTTGGCATTCTCTATTCAAACCCTTCTTAGCACTCATTCTTTTGAAATGTTGTCGCTGTCTGTATATGGCTAGTTTGAAGGTAAGGGTTTTTTGAAAGCTCTAGGGTATGGGAGTATCTATAGGAACAAGGTGAGTCAGGTTGCACCCTCTGCGGTGTTTTAATTTAATCTTGAGAAATATACAGAAGATTTTGTGGCAGTTGTGTATTTTTTTTTGCAAGTATGAAGTTTTCTTTTCACTTATTTGGAAGCATTTCTAGTCTGATTTGTGAAAACCCCATTGTAGCAGACACAAACTTAGGAGGATGTGATGTTGAGGAAATCCCTTATAGACTTTCTAGGTGCTTAGAAAAGAAATTTCCTTCTTTGGAAATTTTGCATAGTGGGCTTTGTGTAGCCGCTTCCTTCCCATCTGCAGTTGTTTGTCCCGAGCTAATTCATGAATTTATCTGTAACTATGATCAGATCACTGAGTCTATTCTTAAGAGAGATGGTAGTGTCTTGCTAGCTATAAATAGGGAAATTGTTTCTTTGGCTTTCCAAATTCCAGAGAAAACTTTTTCCACTTTTTCTCCTGCATAGTCCCTGGTTAAATTCAAAGAAAATGCAGATGCAAATCGCACTTCCATGGCCAAACACTGGTTGATAAACCTGCAAAGAGGAGGTTCCCATTTGCCCAAAAATTTTAATATAAGTCATGTGCACTGGTATATTAGTGATGTCATGGTAATGTTGCAAAGGGTCAGAGGGTCGCCAAAGTCCTTCTTAGATTGGTTATTCTATTATATTCAAATTGTGTTAGAAGGAAAACAGACACTGGATTGGACTGAATTAATTGCCAGTTCAATGAGGGAACAACTTAACAATGCCAAACTCACAGGGTGTAGTTTCTTCATGTCTTCCTATCTGATGTATTTCTTAGCCTGTAGTCGAAAGTGGGATGGGATGATTCATGAACCCTAGTTTGATAGCATGTGTGTTTATGAGTATTTCCCCATTCTTCACAGAAATAATTTAATTCAAAACTATAGGAGAGTGCATGATGGTTTTATGGGTAAAATCTATTTTGAGTTCACTGGGGATTCTGCCAGGAGAATGAGTGTTGGGGCTCAGGAGTTTGTGACTAAATTTGGGAGTTTTTATATCTAGTTCCCTAGATTCACTTATGTGAGAGTTGGTGGTTTTGAAGAGGCCCCTATGAGATTGCCTAGATATGCTTTTGACTACTTTATTTTTGCAGAGGTCTATAGGCAGCTTGCCATAGTACTCAGACGGTTTCTGCCTAAAGAGAAATGGGAGAAGGTTTTCAAATTACATCTAGGAAAATTCTCATGTTATACTATTGAAGATGCAGTAAGTATAGGGAGCGACCTGATTCATTTTGATTTTAAGTATTATACAGAGAGAACAGGTTTTGATAAAAAAAAATTTGCCAGTGGAATTCTAGGACTTAGGTCCCACATGTTTCATGTTTCCCCATTTAGAAGAATTCTAGGAGGACTGTTCTGATGAGTCCCAAGTAAAGAAGAGAGAGCACAGCCATCTTTGTATTTCTTAGATTCTATCCATGAGGCTGAAATTCAATGTGGAAGGCATGATAAATGATGGTTCAGACTTGGTTGAACCTAATTTCAAAAGATCTCTGGAAAATAAGGAGTATGAAATTGATTGGTCAGTGGAAGAGGAAGATGACATTAAACGCAAGACACAACATGTACTTCAATTAACTTAAGAATGGTTGCAAGAAAGAAGAAAAATTTCTAGTCCTAGGTCAATTGAAGTTAAATCTTTGCCTATATATTCCTCTTCCCCTGTTTCTAATCCTCATAAATCAATTGATAATGCAGGTGCATCAGGTAAGCAGCGGACTAAGAGTTAAAGGAAGAAATCTGTTACAGAGCCTTCTCCCATAGTCTCACCTCAACAAATTACCAGGTAAAAATCTCAGTCACAAGTTAAAGGGAAGATGACTCCGGAAAACACGGAGACAATTAACTGGGATGATGACAAGTTTGGGGATTTAAACTATCAAATCGGTGAAGATGAGAAAATAGGAAAGGACCTCTTTGATCTTGATGATGTGACTTTGGATTTAATGGATAATCCTACAAAAATAGGCGAATAGTCAACAACAACAAGTGACACACCAAGATGGCTAACCACTTTAGTGAATAAGAAACGGAGCTTAGTTCCGGTATCTATTCCAGTGCAGGACATAGTCAACAAATATGTTCAAAAGACTCCCAAGGCCAAGAAAGTTAAGAGCACAGCACGGATGTTTACTGATACTAAAACTGGGAAGTGGACAGCTAAAGTAGCCACCTAAAGACCAAAGGAAGAGAAGTAGGATGTTGCAGTTGAATACTTTGAAGTCACTAAAACTGAATTAGGGAATATGGATAGGGCGGGAAAGAATCACCTTTTCAAAGAAATGACTCGGCAGATGTTAATGAAATCATGGCAAGATATCAAAGAAAAGAAAGAACTGAAATAGATGATAGTCTCACTCTCCCAATTCATAAACACTTTCTACAACTTTGACACCATGCTATTGACCCAATCTCCATAGGTATTTGATCCAAACTTTGCAGAAAGTAAAGTTTTGCTAAATCAAGTTTAGAGGGGTCAAACACTAGTCTCCTCAGTTGATGAGTGGATGTCCCAAGTACTCAGTAGTGGCCAAAAATATATCAAATATTCACATTTAATTCTCCATGACATAGAGGCCATAATGGGAGAATTTCAGAGCCAGCGACAAGTCTGGGATGGAGAGGAGGAAAAATGGGTATCAGCGATGACAAAGTTTATGGAGATAGAGAGGTGTGGCTTCAACAAATTCTGCACAGAAAAATCCTTGAAAGGCGTTGAGGAATCTATTTTCTTCATTCTTAGGAAGAACATCAGCTGGCGTATCTCTCTCATAAGGGGAACCATTACAGAAAACAAAGAATATGAGTCTGAGGCTAAGCAAATTCAGAAAGCCACCTTGAACGAGTTGAAGGTCATTAACTTCACTTATACTTATCCATCAGTATATGGTGAACAAGAATTGAAAGGTGCTCTAGAAGCCTTCAACTCAATGATAAAGATTATCAAAGAAAAGGTTAATCCTAAAGCCTCTGACTTAACTCATATGGCAAGGATCAAATCTATGTTATATCCGTGTGTGGATCAGCTGCCCAATGTTGTAGAAAAGGTGAAGAAGTTGAAGTGGAGTAAGGAGGCCTCAATGGCTCAGATAGTGAATTCCAAGATCCCACATCTATCATTCGTGAAAGAGCTAGTCCAGGCATATAAAGAATGGAAACCTACCTAGTCGGTTATCGAAGAAGAAGGGAGTCTAGCGGGAAGTGAGGATCGTGCTATGGACAAAGAACCAGAGTTAGATAATTAGTTTTTATTTGGTTAACATGAAAACTATCAAGGACATGTGTCCTTTTTCTGTTGGTTTTTTTTTATAACTAATTGTCCCAGAGGTCAAGTTTTTTGGGAGACCTCTCGGCGCTTTGATACTATAAGTGTTTCTACTGCAAACTTTTAAAGGGTTCGGAAAATAAGAGAAAAATCATAACTAGATAGTCCTTTTTTTGGTGGTGATAGTTTGATTTTGAAAAAAGGGTTAGAGGAATAGATATAGAAAAATCTGATACTATTTTGAAGGAATAGATTCCATGTGATTTCCTGTGTAGTAATTTTTGGAAATACATTACAGTTAAGTTTATCAAATCTGTGTCGTTTGAAAACAAAAAGAAAGTGTCCTGTGTTGACATTTCATTTACTCTGCAATGTATGTGTCTGTTGATTCATAATTCCTGAATTGTATCTATATGTTGTTGCCTTTCTATCGTTTAGTTGTCTATTTTCATTGATTCTGTTAAAAGAAAAATTGTGATTTTTCTTTCTTTATTGTTCTGCTATCTTTATTAAGGTATTTCTGCAATGCTTCTCATCTATGAATGTTGAAGTAACCTTTCTAAAACTTTTAGGTTAAAATTTGAATTTTAGAATTAGATATTACTGATAAAATATCTCTAGGCAGATGTACCTAGGATTAATTCAGAGAGAAGTGATTTCAAATCATTTATCCAACTGTTAGGGTTTTTTTTCTTTCAAGAAGGGCTATAGAGTTTTCCTGTAAAAGTTTTTTAGAAAGACAAATCTGTTTGCTTACATAAATGAAATGTGACAGACGTGATTTCACTATCTGTACGCATAACTTTGCTATCAAAGGCATCACTTTTGTCTTGCTACGTAATGAAAGAATGACTTCTAGGAGTGGCTTCACAGTTTGTATGCATGAAAATTTATTTGATAGGCATCACTTTGTCTGCAACCTGTAAAATATAGCAAGAAAAGATACAAAATATGCAAATATTGATAAAAATCAGAGATTAGAGGCCTAAGGCCCCACAATGGGCACCATTTGTGTATATATAAAGTATACCTTCATGAAATTAGTTTGTAATCTATCAATTCTATGGAAAGAAAAATCTAATTTAACTCAAAGAATTGACAAAATAATAATAAGCATTCAATGGCTCTCTAACTAAGCATGCTAATGAATCTCTCAACCTTAATCTTCATTAGTGATAGTCCTAGAACAAGAATTGACGTTTGATAATCCCTAAATCTAGCTCTCAACTCTCAAATTGCAATCCAATTCATTCAATCTTGCTCATAAATTTCTCTATTATGCTCTCAAATCTTGTTAAATGTTATGATCTTGAAGATATTCTCTATAGTGTAGATGCAATTGTTCATGAATGTCTAGGATCCATAATGCTCTCAAAATGCATGGTATTTACAGGATTTCCCAAGGGTAGGGGGTAGAGTTAAGTTGATCATGATCAAAGATTGGTTGATTTGAAGGCTTTCAAATGGTTTCAAATAGATCTAGACCATTTAAATGGAGGTCTCAAAGGTTGGGACAAAGAGACAAATTGAATGGTGAGGATGTTAAAGGGTCAAATGAGGGATTACGATTGCAAAGTTTGGAGTGATCCACGTGCTTTCAATCCTTGATTCTCATTGTCCCTTTGAATTCTTGTCTCCTTTTTTGAAATAAATAAGGATTTAATCAATTCAATTAATTAATTAAATTAGCCATGTGAGGGAATAGGTTGATTTTGAATTTTGAATTAAACTATACAATTAATTGATTATATCAATTACATAGCTTTAATTAATCTCTTTTAGTCTTAGGTTTAATCAATTGATATATTTATTAATTGATCCTTTGATTTAATGTAATTTAGTCCCTTTTGATTGAATTAATCCATTTGATTTGATAAAATTTCCTTTTAATATGATTAAATACACCTGACCAAATTTAGGTGTCTACAGGAACATGCCAAGCTGATTTTATTTGCCTAATGTTGCAATTGTTAATCTCTAAGTTCTGTTGATGATTAGTGACCAACACTTAGTTATTCACCTAGGTAGTTTTAGTTGGCTATCACTGTGGCCAAGCTAAAACTATGCAAGGTCAAGAAACATTTCCGAGTAGTTTTTTAGTTTGCCTAGTTACATTGCCGAGCTGAGTTACATTGCCGAGCCGAGAAGGATACACTAGAGATATTAAGTGTCGAGCGACAGACAGTCAAGTGTCGAGAAGAATAGTTTTTTGTATACATGTCTGGAATGATACAAACTTCAAGCTGGATAAGTGTTCTGGCTGACTTATATAAGCATTTTGGGCCGACTTATCTATGCATTTAATATTCTTATACGGAGTCTGTTATGCATTTAATTGTTTTATCCTATGCATGACTCATTGTAAACATTAATTGTTTTACCATCATGGTATGGATATCAGATCTTAATCGTTGATCTAGATCTCGCTATCAGATCTGAACAAGTATATTAGATTGCTTCTAAACCCTTTTTTGTGTGTAAGTGAAGAGAAGTGTATGGTGTGTGGCGACTCCATTTCAGAAGTTGAATGCACAGAGGGTTATTTTGTTAAGAAGCAGAGATCAAGTAGAGTGAGAACACGGTGAATAGCAGAGTAAAGATAACATCTAATTATGAGATCATAGAAGGTACTAGAAAGAGGAGATCCGTCATCAGCATCAGAGTGCATAACGAAGGATCAATACTTGAGACATTCTAATCATTGTATCAGGTGAAAATCTCTTAACAGAGTGGTTCTAGCAGGCCTTTCTTTATCTCCTAACAGAGTGCTTACTTCATTGTAAGTTGAAATCCTTTAACAGGGTAGATTGTAATGATCTTAAGCTCTCAATAGGGTAGACCTTTCACAGGGTAGATTACATTTTGTAATCAAATATTTGTAACCTTAACTGGTACACTTTATTACTGCAGTAGTGGAAATTTTTTTGGGTGTCATCCCCACCCCAGTTTTACCTATTTGGGTTTCTGGGTTACCAAGTTATTGTGTTATGTGTTATTTATTTCCTTGTGTAGATGTTATTTGAAACTACATTAGATTCATATATGCATGAATGTGGATCAGTTTGTTTTAAGTGTTTAAATTTTAAGATCTGATTCACCCCACCCTCTCAGTATCTTTCTTTCCCATTATTTTATATCCAACAACAACTAGACTAGTCACAAAACTTAAAAAATGGACCAATGTGGTTCAAAAGCAGAAGTTCTATATGACTTCCTATGTCCTCTAGGTACAGGCACAACAATTCCCCACTAACAATAGATTACTGACATAAGGCATGATTGAGATAGCTCCCAGACAGAAGGCTCCCTGGGACTATTTCTCACAAATTCAATGGGAGGCCAGCTTCCCCAGTTTTTGTAGAGTTAACGATGCCTTCTTGTATTACAACCTGCTCACACCCACCTGAGATGTAGGATACCACCTGTCTACAAAGGAGATGAATCTGGTCTGAAGCTATGGACATTATTACATTCAGTTCCAATAGCATACATACATTAGGGTGACCGGCTTCTCTGAGAAACCCTACTTGTTACCCAAGCATTGTGGGAACAAGATTATCCTCTTGGAATATTGCAAGCAAATCCTGGAGTTACACGCATATTTTGGCCCAAAGAAGGTAACAAACATCCCATTCCCAATTAATTATGGGAATTATTCATGTAGTCTAGCCGCCGCCAAGGAAGCAGATAATGAGCTTAAAAGCTATAACTTGGTGGAATTCTACCTGGTGTAGAAGCATTTTGATCTGCATGGCAAGATTGCACTGGCACTTTCCCAAGCCTCAGAGCCCCACCAATACCACATGGAAGACTTTTGGAAAGGTTTCTAGGATGATGTTGGGGTTCAGAGCTGGCACTACATCCGGATGACCATGGGGATGATGGATAGGTTAAAGCTCCAGAGATTTCCAGATGACTTCTCCGACTCTGAACCCACAATAGATCCCCAGTACAAAGCAAAGGGGATCGATAAGTTGGCACTCCCACCAGTGGACTAGAATTCCCAAGAGGGGCCCACCATTTAATAATTCACCCGCAACATGGTCGAGCATAGCCACGCCTATTTTAAGAGGGTGTGCCCTGGGAGTGTCTGCAAAGCAGTCCAGCCAGTGCCCAAGTTAACCCCGGGGGCCGAAACCTCTTCACAGAGGGAAGATAGGAATAATGATAACCCCGGCTCCACAGGAGAGCCCAATAAAGGAGCAGCTAAAGTAATTGTTGATAGCCACCCAGCAGATGAAGGAAAAATTAATCACGCGGCTGGCAACTCCAGTACTCATGACCGGACCAATTCGTCCTCCCTCCTCCCCTTCACTAGTGGCCTTAATGGTTAAGGCAACAGGGGTGGATCCAGAAGAGAAAGAAGTACTAAGGGATGCAGGGCCACCCTTAGTCACCAGAAGGAAGAGTAGGCTTAATTCAAAGCCTAAGGTAGAGCCAGTGCTGGGGATGCCTCAAGTCCCACAAGTTGAAATCCTTTCCTTTGACTCCCCGGAGCCAGAGAGGAAACAAGAGCCTACTCATGTCCCAGCCAATCCTCCCCCACAAGATGAATTTGATGATGTATTTGCAAATGACGAGTTCAAGAATTTATATGGGGGCATTGAGCAACAGGAGGCTGAGATCCTAGACCAAGAGGAGGCTCTGGAACAGGAACCTACACAGGAGCAAGAGTAGATGGTGGAAGAAGAAAAAGAGACAGAACAAGAGGTTGCCTCCAAAGTCCCAGAGATACATGATACGGGAGTGAGCCAACAGAAGCAAAGTGAATAATTGGTATTGGCTGGGGAAACTAGACCTACGGGAGCAACTGTAACCCCTGCTGTCGTGTTCCAAGTGCCACTCCTAGGAATGACATTTGGATAGGTAATCACTGCGGCCCAAACTTTAAATATTGGCCCATTACCTCCCCCATTACCAAATGAGGTACCTATGGAGGAGGAAATCCCAGTGACAGAGGCTAAGGAAGAATAGCATCAAGAGGAGGAAACCCCCGGGGCGGCCGATGAAGACCCTGACATGGCCCAGGATTTAGGTGACAAGGCTGAAGAAGAAGATATCACTGGGGGAAGTAATGAATCAAAGGATACAAAGAGGGAGCAAGCCGATACTCACACCACTGAAGAGGCACAGCAAGATATAGCGGAAAAGTCGCAGGAACAAACTTTGGCTAATAGGCCATCCCTACCGCCGCAGTGGTTATTAGAAACTAGGAAAAGGAAGGCCCTGCCAACTCCCAGAGCCCATCTCTCTCTGGGTGAGATGATGGCTCAAGCCCAAAATCTACCAAAGGCCAAGAAGGCCTAGACGGTTCATACTCTTTGAACCAGGTCGAGTGGAGAAACAGTTGTAGTCGTAGCAACACCTCCCCCAAACGCTGACAAAGCAATGACCAACGTTAGAGCTTATGATATCACAGAGATATCACTGGGAAAGGGGGGAAAATAGGGTGAGGTAGACTTGTTGAAATAAGTGGCCAAGCCAGTGGAGGCCTGTTATAAAAAGGAGGCCCAAAGGCTCAAATTAGAAAAGCAGAAAACAACAAACCTCATGGGGTTGCTGACCGAGCTGGCCCGGCCCATCAATATCATTCTTTCGGAGGCCTCTACATCTGATGTGCCACTGCCGCAGAGTGACATAGACTCCTTACAAGCAATGAAGAAGAAGTCCCAAGTGGTCGATGAGTGGGTCACTCTGTAGTTAGGAAACATCTGGCATTTCCTGGTGTCCACCCTCCCAGATTTATATGTGGCTCGCCATGTACTACATCAGGAATAAACTATTATCAACATATGGGAGGGTGACATCAAAAACTATGAGGCATGGAAAGTTAAATTTGATGAACTCCTCAGCCTCAGGGAGGAAATGGTTTTAGAATCTGAAATTTTGGGGGAGGAGTCATTTTATTTTGTGAGAACCCAGCACTCCAGACTTGACCTCACATTGGAGGTACTCAAGCAACTGGTGGGGACTCTGTGGGATAAGGTTAACACAGTTTAATATTCTTTTAATTTATATAAGTATTTTGTCACAAAGGTCTCTAGAGCTAACCCATTTAGCATTGATACGTGCATGCCAAAAGACTATGTCTTCGGGAAGTTTGATGAGCTAATGGAATCAAAATATCAATCCCCAGAAGGATTAGATGGAGCCCAAATGGCGTGGATAACTTGCATGATCCTCAGTGGTCATGATGCGGCAAAAATGGCCGATGAATTCAAAGGGAATGTTCTGGAATTGGGAGAACAGATCGAGGTGGCCAAATACCGGTGGTCCAGCCTCAAAGATATTGATGAGGATGGAATCTCCCACCTCCTTCAGACCTTCAATGATAGCAAGCAACAACAAACTTTCTCCAGGAGTTGGAGAAAACTTAAACATTTTTGTATTCTTTATTCTTTCAGAATGTAAGTTCCTGGATCCCGGAGCCTCGGGTCCAGTATTTTGTATTCTTTTGGTGATTTGTGTCCCGGTCTCTGAGGCTGACCGATCACTATCAAAGTAGTTAATAAAGGTTGTCAGGGTAGATGGCTACATCAGGGCACGTCGGATCGGTGAAGGGTCTTCTGACGGATGGTCTTCTCAAGGCGCCATTTCAGAAGAACACTTGGCACATTGGAGACAGGGCATCACTTTTCTCATTTATGAGGCATGTAGCCTTGATCCCCAGGGGATCAGATTTCTTCCTTCTCCTTCATGGCTCTCTTCTCAAAGCCAATTCTTCCACTCCACCTTCTTGTCTTATTCTTCTGACATGTCAGACCTTCTCCGTCTCGAGGTCTTTTGTAAAGTGGTGCAGGTATCGGCCACCGGATAGTATTTTTTATTGTAAGATGTAAAATAGGGTTAGGGTTAGAGTTAGATGTAAATGTATATAAGTAGTAAGTCTAGCCCCATTCCAAGGGTCGGCAAAATTGATGATTTTGCAATCCACAGTAATAGAGAAAAAACTTTTCATTTCTTATGTTGCAGAGCTCAATGCTCTTGAGTCTTTAAGCTTTCAAGTAGTTAGATGCTCCCTTGGAGCCACCATTGTACCATGCACTAGTGCTTGCTGGAAGGAATGTTAATGAAGAAGAGAGAGTTCTTGCAATGACGTTGTTGGCATTCTATCTTCTGAGTTAATGGTATTTTATGTTTAATGTTCTTCATGTCTTCTACTCTGATACTTAAAGTAGATTAACGACCTCCTTTCCCTTGCTACTGATAAAATATGAACTGGTGGATGTGTATTTCTTCGGTATTTAGTATGGCATATCAGAGCATTATCGATGTATTGAATGTTTAGCATAACTATAGGTAGATCAAATATCTTTAACTCTGCAGGATCCCTTTTTCAATTTATTTCCTAAGTGTAGAATGCTTGGGGAAACCTTACCTATATGAATCCCCGGAGAGAACGAGTTGAAGTAACCAGCTATCCCCCTTGAAAACAGTCACCTCTCCCAACCAAGCCCTACCCTATCGAGACCTGACATCCAGGTGCTTGGAGGCCTGGGGAATCTCATTTCCCTGGATAACCTTTACAGGCAGAGTTGGCCGGTACCCCAGTACCCGATGACAACTTATGACTACTGGCAGACCTGGTCATCGAAGTCCTGTCAACACATCCTCAGTGAACGTGCCTTCTACTTCTGAATAGTTGACCCTCATGGTCTTAGGGGGAGCTATTCTAGCTCTGAACCTCTGTGTGGCTGGTATACTCACTATCTAAGTATACACCTTGGATTACAATTGTTTGGTGACATTATGGTGTTGTATGGAAGAGCACACAATCTAAATTGTTATTAGGAACAAGAATGGAAGTTACAGTTTCTTCCTCTATCTACGCGGCAAGTATTAATGGCAGAAATCTACTTTGCAATCACCAAGTCCTCACTTGCAGTCAGAATAAATGATTGGAGATCATAGAAGCCCTAGCAGTTGTATTATTAATGCATTATAGTTTTTCTCATCAGTGAATAAATTAGATTGATAATCGTTATTTGTTAAGCAAAGTAATTCGAGTTTGAAACGAAGCCCAAGTACGTACATGTCATTTCAGAAATTAGTTGAAAAATTACTTAACAATCGAGTAAGCGGTTGGATAATCAATGGAGCACTTGCAGTCGAGTAGAAAAGTGTCACAATTACATTCTTCAGTAGAGATTGATATCAAGAAACTCTTTGAAACATCTAGGAAGCAATTTCTGAGTATGCTTCAGTGCATGAATTTCATGAAGCGAAATGAGTCAAAAATCTTGTTGAGCAATGTTCTATGTGAGAGTATCTGTATAGCCGTTGGAGATAATTTTATTTTAGGAGCTGACCTGATGTTATCCTTGGAAGTGCACACTTATTATTGATCATCTAAGTGTGAATACAACAAAAGAGTGTTTACGTAAGGGCATAATTGATTGAAGATACAATTTGAAATATCATGTGAAAAAGCAGATAAAACTATTATGACAGGTCCACGAGATTATGTGCCCATAGCCAAGGACATGGAGGATACATTCATGGTTGATAATATTGAAGTATCAATGGAAGCAGTGGATATTGATCTAGACAAGTTTGAAGAAACATTTTTGAGTACTCAAGAGGCTGAGAGTCTTTATATCAGCAAGAAGATATATTGATTTCAGATATCATAGGAAAGGAAGCAGAAAAGAGAAGACTGAAGTGATGGACAATTCATCATCATTGTTGTCAAGTTTGACACCCATAACAGACTTAGACTCATGGGGAGTAAATAAGTAAGGGGGAGTATATAATCTGAAGGAGTCATGAAAAATAAATCAGTTATTGCAGAAGAGAAGTATATGAAGAAGAGGCTCAGTGAATTGGTTAGAAAATTTACACTTGATCTTAGTTCACTCAAGGCTGGTCAAGCATCCTTGAAAGAGTTTGTAGAAAAAGGTAGAGAAGATAATATCAAAGGGGGAGTAAAGTAATGTATAGAATATGGAGTATGTCATATGATCAAGGTCCTAGCATAGACTTGGAGAAAATGTAGAAGCTACAATATGCATTATGCGCCCATCCACAGATTGTCAATTCACTGATTGCATTTTGGGAGAAACAAATCTAGAAGTTGCAGATTGCATATCCAGATGTGTATGCTGAGTAAGTACATAGAAGTGTTTTTTAGCACCTTTTTCATTAATGGCAAAGGGGTAGTAGAGTATGAATAATATAGAGTCTGGTATATGATAAGAGGGAGATATAAGATAAAGAGTTTTTGTATAAGAGTATAGATAGTAACTTCGCCATATTCCTTTGTTGCCATTAATGAAAAAGGGGGAGATTGTTGGAAAGTTGACCATACTATTTTATATGACTCTATTTAGTGTTTCCATTATGGAAACAAAGTCATATGAAGTTTTGGAGTGAGCACACATTATCAGAAGATCAGAAATTGGCTAAGTACAGAAGACTAGACAGTTAGCAGAGTACCAGAAGAACAGAGCATCAGTGCATGTGCATACGACCAAGTTAGGGAATGTGCCTTTGAAGATAATCTTGTAAGTATGTATTCATGATAATTCTAAGAAATCATGATCAGATCTACAAGTATGAAGAAGTTATAGCAAGATGAAGTGACTGAGACAGTAAAGGGTAGAACATGAAAGAGCAAGGAACAAACTATTATAGTTTTGATTAGCGTGTGTTCATTTTTTATTCAAATGCTATGTGCCTTAGAAGATAAGCTTATGAGTATTTTTAAATTCTAATTCTAAGAGAGCATGATCAGATTTGAAATTATGAAGAAGATACAACCAGTTAAAGAGGTACAGCCAGTGAATGCCAGAATAGGACAGAGATCATGGAAAGAGCCGACAGAGATTGTTTTGGTACAAAATTTGCACATATCCTCAGGACTTGCATCCTTGGATTAGTTCTTTTTAGTGATATAATAATATTTGGTTAAAGGTGCATGACTTGATTCATCAAGAGAAAAAAGTTAGAGCTAATTTGGTGGAGCGGACTGTGTGAAAAGACGTGTCTATTCGGTTTGAGTAAAGCAGTTATAATTAATGTTAAGCCAAATTAATGAAGGTTTGTGTGGTTATTTAAGTGATAAAGATAGATGGTAAAAAGTTTCCTAAAGCTTACATGTTCATGTCTTTTGAGGAAGTACTTATAGAAGGTCATTTGTGATCGAAGAAGTTGCGAAAGCCAGAGATAAGAAAGCAGAGCATAGTGTTAAAGTAACACAGATATATCTATCATATGTTGATGATATATATTGAAGTAGAAGCTTTTAGAGTGAAGAAAATATTTTTTTAGTGATTAACAAGAGGTTAAAGCATCAGTGCACAAAAGGAACTGATCAGACAAGCAGTGTCACAACAACAACTCACCTTGCAGATACAGTGTTTATCAAAGATCCAGAAGGTTGTAGCCTTCACCATTTGAGCAGTGAGCTCTTGGACAGTGAGTCCACCACCCCTAATAGGGTTATTTTAAAAGACTCCTATTAGGGTCCGACCCTTAACAAGGTCACCATACTTCATACATTATAAAGACAACTCCTAACAGGGTTAAGGATCTTCTAACAAGGATCATAAGAAACTAGTACAGAATATTTGTGGGTACTAATTCCCACCAGGGTTTTCCTCTAATCAAGGTTTCCCCATAATCATATCA
>MU227906.1:296273-324438 GCA_018584345.1 Thuja plicata
CCCCCCTCTCAGTATTTCCAACAGATCCATACATCAAGTCCAGAAAATGATATAGCTCTGAAAGCTACTAGACTGATGCATATCTGCATCAATTAATTATCACAAGGAGGGGATCTGATCCCAAGCATTCTTCTGAGATACTTAAAAGCATCTTTTGGCAAAGGTTTTGTAAATATATCTGCTATCTATTCCTTTGTGCCAATATATTCTAGTTTAATTTTTTTTTGCTGCTACCTTCTCCCTCAAGAAATGATACTTAATAGGAATATGTCTAGTCTTTTAATGCATTACAAGATTCTTCGACATATTCACTATGCTGGTGTTATCACAATGGATAACCACTGGTTCTTCAAAAATTATTCCAATGTCCTTTAGCATTTGTTTCATCCAAACAACTTGTGTGCAAATTATTTCAGCAACAACATACTCTGATTCATTAGTAGATTGAGTAATACAATTCTACTTCTTTCTCAACCAAGAAACCAACCTTTTCCCAAGGAAAAATGCACCACCACTAGTACTCTTTCTATCATCCACATTACCTACCCAATCAGCATTAGTATAAGCTTGTAAAATAAAATCATCTGATTTTTCATACCATAATCCATATTTTGTTGTTCCTTTCAAATATCTGAAAATTCTTTTCACAGTAGAAAGATGTGTCTCTTTGGGATCTTCTTGATACCTTCCCACAATACCAACTACATTGGTAATATCTGGTCTAGTGTGAGTTAGATATTGTAGACCACCAATCATAGATCTATACTTTGTCTGAACTACACTTTGAGTCTCATCATTACTGGTCAGTTTATGTCCAGTCACCATAGGTGTTCCAACAGGTTTACAATCTTCCATTCCAAATTTCTTCAACATTTCCTTAAGATACTTGGCTTGAGATATAAAAATTCCATTCTTACTCTGATTAATTTGCAAACCAATAAAAAACTTTATTTCACCAATCATTGACATCTCAAATTCATTTTCCATTTCTTTAGAGAACTTCTTACTCATCTTATCATTGCCTCCAAAAATGATATCATCCAAAAATTCATTAAATGCTTCAAAATTCACTCTAGGAAATACAACCCTCATCACAATAGAAAGCACAAAGAATGCAATCCATAGCATAACATAAATTACACTAAACCTTTCACCATAATACGATCTTGTTCTTGTAGGACCACACAAATCTATATGCACCAGATCCAACTTCCCTTTTGTTGAATAAGATTTTTTTTTAAAACTACTTCTGGTCTACTTCCCCATAGCACACTCTCTACACATATTGTTAGATGGCTTTTCAATCTTAGTTAGATCTCTTACAACATTATTCATACTTGCCTTCACAATATTATCAAAGTTAACATGAAAAAATCTTCTATGCCACAGTCAATTGTCGTCAACCTTTGCAATAAAATAAGTAGCTTCAAATGTATTCAATTAAAATACATTACCTCCAGATTTATTACCAGATGCAATCAAATCTCCTGATTTACTTCTGATAGAACATTTCCCATTAATGAATTTCAATGGATAACCTCTGTCCACTAACTGTCCAACACTCAACAGATTATGCTTAAGTCTATCAACAAGTAGTACATTGTTAGTATTTGTCTTTCCATCCAGAGAAATAGATCCTACTCCAATGATAAGTTTAGGAGTATTGTCACCAAATCTAACAACACCACCATCATATATTTTCAATTTCACAAATTTATTTTTATCTCCAGTCATATGATGTGAACAACCACTGTCTATAACCCATTCAGATTTCTTTTTAACATGAGATACTAAGGCTTTTTCCTCATGTATAGGTTCATCATCCTTTATAGCAATAAATCAAATTTCATCATAGTCACCATCATCATCAGAAATACCCTCACTAGCATAATAATATTCCTTGTCTTTAGAATACTTTGATTTGTAAAACTTAGGTTTAAGCTTAGGAACCCTTGTAAGACATCTAGATGCAAAATGACCAATCTTGTTACATGAAAAACATTTCAAAGGTAATTTCCCTTCAAATTTACCCTTACCTCTCTTCTCTCTTCTAGCAATCAGTGCTACCACTTCATCTAGATTTCTTTCTTCCTCCTGTATCTGTTCTCATTCCTCAGCATAGTCTCCAATCTCTTCTCTTAGGTCATCATTGTTGGTGCTCGCAATTCCAGATAAGGACTTTTTGTTCTAATGCACGGTTTCCTTGAATGTTGACTCAACTTTAGGTAAAGTATCTCCCATTCTGCACCCTCAAAAGTAGTTAGCTTTACAATCAACATGTGTCTAGTGAATTTCAGTGTCAAGGGTATAATCTCCTCTATAGCTTGTACTTTGGTTCTATAGCATGTATCAAAGATGTGATTATCTTTGCAATCACTTCTTCCTCACTATAAGTACCTCTAGAGTTTCTAATGCCAGTAACCATTTCAGTAATTCTTTGTCCATATGCCCTAATATTCTCATCTTCTCTCATCTTCAGTGATTCCATCTTTGTCTTCCAGTTCTATAGCTTTTCTTTTTTTGTAAACTTATCTCCTTCATATAGTGCCTCCAATCTTGTCCAGATCTCATGTGCAGAATCCAAGTCTTTTACTTCTGTAAATTCACCTTCATAAAGTGCATTGATCAATGATTCCCTTGCAACCATATTACATGAAAATAACTTCTTTTCATCTTCAGTTCATCCTCAGTCGCTATCTTTTCATTCTTCTTTTTGATCATCCAGTAGTCAAGTCTCAAACATAGAAAATGTGTTCTCATCTTGTTCTTCCAACTATCAAAGTTTTTCAAGATCAAATTTCAAACTATGCTTACTTTAGTAAGACATCTTCAGGATCACCTCAAGTTGTTAAGATTTATCTCTAAGAACCATTAGCTCTAATACCAATTTTTAGGAATAACAATCCACAAGACAACTAAGAGGGGGGGTGAATCAATTGTGATATATATTATTAAACTTTAAACTTTTAAAACCAAAACTGTAATACAAATGATAACACACTAAATGCCAACACAATAAAACTATACTTGTTGTTGAGGAAACCCTATTAAAGGTAAAACCCCGGTGGGATTTATCACCCACAAATAATTTATTGAGAGTATAGTATCCATGTTAAAAGATTTAGCCCTGTTAGGAGCTTATTACAACATTACAATACACAGTCCCTGTTAGGAGACAGACCTTGTTAGGAGTCAAGAAAAGTAGTAGGCTCACTACCTAGTCACACTGCCCAAAGAAGGTTAAAGCCACCCTCAAGGATTCACAATCTGAACAAGTGTATATAGGAATATACAATCCAGTGAATTGTTTTGATAGCAACTGTCTTTTCTTGGTTAGTTCCAATGATGTACTCTTATCACAAACTCTTCTCTACATCCAATAGCCAAACAAGCCTCATAGCTTTCACTTCTCTTCCTTTTCAATCTCTTCCACTACCACATCTTTCCAAATGAAAAGATCACTTATATATACCCTATTACAATAATTCATTAGGTCGGCCTGTTAATTTTTCCTAATACACATAATTAATTAGATCGGCCAATTAGGATTTCCCAATATAAAAATAATTATATAACCCCTTGCTAAGATACACACGGTACCTATAACAATTAAAAATCAAATACAATCCATCAGTTATACTCCCAGGTCCACAATCCATGCTCACAATTCATATTACACGCTACATGTTTGAAGTCAGCCACCAAATAGGTCTCCTCTAGAATACACGCCACAACTGACATCACCTGAATGCTCATGCCAATCTATCAATACCCAATGTTCCTCAATATGTCTATAGTCCTCCAGTAAGCTCACTTCATTTGAAATATCTTTGCCAGTAAGATATACCCAAAACATAGAGACCTGATTTGTCAACCATCAAAGTTATAGTCCATAAACCAGTCTTCACTAAATCGATTGTAACATCTTCGATATGTAACATTAAGCCAAGCGACCTTAGGAATAAGGTCAACACACATCCTTCTTCATATAACCAACTTCGATCATTCTGAAACATCTGTACATCTTCAATACACTTCTGCTAGTCAAGTAACCATTCTATCTTCTTCACAGAAACATATGTTGACATCAGTGACAAAACATGAATATCAACAGCATGGTCAGTACCCAAAACTGATATCATCCAACAGTTTCAAGGTACAGGTATTAAAATGTGGATGATGAAAATATGTAGGACCAGATGTAGATGACTAATCAAAGAACATGCACAAGAAGCTATGAAAAATGGATACAAAATGATGCAAAAATGAAAGAGAGACTAAATTTACTTTTGGTTTTTGGATGAGAGTTTTTTAAACTTCTAGGGTTTAGTGCTACGCATTTCTATTGTGTCCTTTGATCCTTTCAAACCTCATTTCCTGCGGGATTAGCCTAGGTATTTAATGGATTTGACCACCTTTAGCTCAGCAATTGTTGTTGGTGTTGGAGTGGTGAAGGATAATCATGGAACCTCCAAGAAAAAGACATTGCAAGTTTGTACCGAAGGTGTTTCACGAGGTATGCCATCTCTTGATGTAGTACTTCTTGTTCATGATTTTGATAATGCATGTTGTTGATTAGAGAAACACACTTTGATAGGTTATTTTTTGGGAAGAAATCCTCTTGAAAGCATGCTCAAATATTGGATTGCCAAAGCCTGGACTCCTCGTGGAGTTCGGCTTGATGGAATTCAAAGCCACACCAAAGGGTTTTTTTCTGTTTCGGTTCTCCAGCCCTGGCCACGTCAAAGCTATCTTCGCTCATGGGCCATGGACTGTTAAGTCTTCCCTTTTGGTGTTTCAGGGTTAGTCTCAAGACTTCACAGTCTCAGATGACAAGAATCTTAGGGTTCCTATGTGGGTTGAGTTCCTTGGCCATCCCTTGCCTTGTTGGCCTTTCATTCAAACCATTGCGCAAAATCTTGGTAAAGTAGTTTTTCTTGAGTTCATGACCATTTTTTTAATGCTTTCCCTCAAAAAAGGGTTTGTGTTGAATTTGATCTCTCATGGGATCTTAAGGAAACCCTTGAGATTCAAGTGGGTGGTAATACCTTCACCCAGAAAATTCTTTAATTGAATTTTCCAAACACCTGCTATTAGTGCTAGTCAGCGAAACACAATATTAAGGACTGCCCCTTAGCGGTTCCCAGAATTAAACCTCCTCCTAAGGATTTAGAATCCCATCCTCAAGAGGGTCTAAAAAAGAAGCTAAAGAAGGATGAATGGACTATTGTGGGTCACAAAGGTAAACACACATTAGCTTCAAAATTGTAGGGTGGTTCTGGGGCCTCTAGAAACTCTGGTGCTTCTCTGTCTATTGGGCTTCCAAACAAGGCCCCATTTCCCTCACCGATTTCAAACTCTGACCAGCAGGGGATTAATGGAGTTAAAAATGCATCTTGACCACCTTTGATTCACACTCTACAAGAGGCTTCAACCATTTCTTCTTCACTGACTCTGTGTTGTTCTTGCAGCCCTGTTGGGTGTGCTGAGAGTGAAGAAGGCAAGTTTTCTGAAAAGTAGCATCTCATCTCTAATGAGGCTCCTCATTCTGAGTTTTTTCATAATAGTTTCTCCTCTCTCGGGGACACGGATAAAATGCAAAAGTTTTTCTCATGAATTACATATCATGGAATGTGTAGGGTCTCACAGACCTGCATAGAAAGTACTCTGTGAGAGATGTTCGTCATTGGGTTTCTGGCCTGAATATCTTGTGTTTCCAGGAGGTGAAAATTGTTGGATTTATGCTTCAGGTTTCCTGTCATTTTATTTGGCCTGACATCCTTGTTCTTTCTTCTCGACATGAGGCTATTCGAGGTGGAGTTTCTACTCTCATTTCTTCTCCTTGGCATTCTTTTCTTGTTAATCATGGTTCTAACCCCATGCAGAAAGTTGTATGGGTTGTTTTGTCTATTGAGAATAATTATTTTGGGATATTTAATGTGTATGCTCCCAATGATGTTGTTGAAAGATCGTAGCTATGGAAAAGGCTTGTTGATTCTCTGGCACCTGCAACCTGGCTCATATACATGTGGGGATTTCAAAATGGTTGAGGTGGCTTTAGACAAAGATGGGATTTTTCCTTTTTGCTGGACAGCTGGAGAAAGCGAAGCCTGGTTCTACACACATAATAAAATGGATCTTTTTTATCCCAATACAATCCATCGTCGTTAAGGTAATACTTGGCATACTTGGTCTAATTTTAGAGCGGGCTCTGATAGGATTTTAAAAGTCTTGATCGTGTCATGATTTCAATGCAATATTTTTTCAACTTTTCAGACAAAAATAAATTACCTGTCACTCTGTTTTTTGATGTGATTTTGTCAAACCATTTCCCCATTGCCTTTGGCATTGAATGGCACGCAGCTAAGGGAAGGCCTCCCATGACACAATTTTTTCTCAACACTTCTCTACTGAGTCATAAGCCTACTCTGGCCTACATTTTCCAAATGTGGAATTTAGAACCAAGGGCACATGAACCTATTGGCTAGATTAAGTGATTGAATGATTCCATCATCCACACTAACAAATTTCTCTGTATTTATGGTAGACAACTTAATCAATATCGCTAGAGATCTTATGAGGCTACCATTAAAGAGATATGTACTACCTTTGAAGGCCTGATTCTTGATCCATTCAACATGGATTTGCAAATCTGGCTTGCTCAAATTCAACACCAGAAACAAATTGCAAACAATTATTCTGCCAAAGGTGCTCAAATCAAGGCTTGGCTTCACTGGTTAAAGGTTGGAGATCGAGCCTCAAAATAATTTTTCTTGGATCTTAGATCTCACCATGCTTCTACTGGGATAAAAAAAAAATTAAAGAAGGTCCAAATCTACTTACAGAGCTCCTTGATACTCTGCAAGCTTTTGTCTGACACTATGAGTAGGTGTTCACTGCGCAGGGAAATTCTTCGACGAGAGACCAAGTGCTTGCAGACTCCTCGTCATCTTACGGCTAGCCAGCTATCTTTTTGTGATCAACTTCTTACGCTTGATGATATTAAGAATTTTTTTATTCTATGTCAGATGACAAGGCCCCTAGGTGTAATGACTTCCCTTGCGAGTTCTATAAGGCTCTTTGGGATGACATCGGCCCAGACCTTCACAGAGTGTATTTGAGAGTCTTTCACTCCCGTTCTTTAGGGGATATTATCAATAAGAGAAAAATTAATTTCATTCCTAAGGCAAGAGATCCAGAGGATATTTACAACTGGAGGCCAATCACTTTGCTTAATGTTTCTTACACGATCATAGCCAAAGCATTTGCTTTAAAAATTCATCACATCTTGTCTTTGATTGTCAGACCAGAACAAACTAGCTTCATCAAGTCCAGGTTTAATCTTGACAACATTATTGTTGTCTAGGATGGCATGGAATGGGCACGGAGGTCAAACCAGAAAGCCCTCTTCCTTAAAATTTATTTTGCTAAAGCATATGATCAAATTGAGTGGCCTTTTATTTTGGCTATGCTTCAAGCTATGGGTTTTGGCTCTAGATTCATACAGTCTATTCAAATTTTGTTTGGAGATACCTCTGCTTGCATCACTATCAATGGCTGACAGTCTGAATCCTTTGGTCTTCTTGCAGCTGAAGGGTCTGGTTATCTTCTTTCCAGTGTCACTTCCACTCGTATCGTCAAAGGAATTTTCTTTCTTGAGTCATCTGCTCAATTTGTCAATGGAAATTTTGTTGATGATTCTTTCCTCACTCTCATTGAGGATGAAGCTAATGTGAAGGTGGCTCTTCAATGCCTCACTACCTTTTGTTTAGCCTCTAGTTATGTCATTCAATGGAAAAAGACTCAATGTTATAGAAAATCCATTCTTTCAGCTCCTACCTGAATGTCCCAGTTCGGCTGGAAATGGATTCAACATTGCGAGGCTTTCATATTCCTAGGCATGCCCTTTGCTTTGAGGCTTCGTTTGTGGATCTATGGAATGTTGTTTTCACCATAATTGAAAATAAGCTTGACTACTGGATTACCAAGCCTTTATCCGTGGATGGTAAGTTCTAGATTTGTTCTAAAGTGCTAGCTTCTACGTATGTGTACTACTCTTCTTGTTGGGTGCCCTCTAAAGCTTCTTATATGAAGCTATAAAATCTGCTCCACAATTTTTTGTGGGCTTCTTGAGCTGAATCTCATGGCTTCCACAGAGTTGCCTGGGAATATTGTTGCCTTCCCAAAGATTCAAGTGGTCTTGGCCTCCTTTCCACCTAGAAACAAGGTATTTCTTTATGTCCAAAATGGGTGATCAGAGCTTTTCTGGGGATGAATCTTGGAAGGTCATGCTGAGGCATTGCATCTCTTATGGATTTCTGGTTCACAGACCAACCTAGAAGGATATTCTTTTTCAAACCCTTCTTGTCTTGTGCAACCCAGTTCATATCTAGGGCACTTTTGTTGTCAAAAGCATCTAGAGAGATTGGGAAGTAGTTAAGCCATAGCTGCAATGGCTTGGAAATGATTTTCAAGATGGTCTCTCTTTTAACTAGCACAATATCTAGTCGTCGCCTCTTTTTCATTAGCAAGGGCTTCCGCTTGCTAAGATCCATGGTTTGCATGCTCTACATTTTCACAAACGTGGCATCATAACTACTCTTGGGAAGATCTTCAGGTGTAGTTCAGGCTTTCTCGCCTAGATCGGCAGACTTTTGACCTTCTGGTCTCGGCCATGCCTCCTCATTTGTTTCATAAGCTTGGCATTCTTTCTATCAAGCCCTGGTGGAAAGATTGGAAATGGTATCCTTGGACTCCTCTCACTAACTACAAACCCACTATGGGTTATGCTTGGTTGGTGCCCCATCTGTCGTTGGTTGACACTTTGAATCACAAATGGTATTTGTCTTCTTCCCAAAATATTTTGCAGTTCTGATTTCCTACTATTTTCTCTGCTATCACAAAGCCAAAAGTTTCTCATTTTTCCTGGTGTTTTCTTTTTCATGGTTTGCCTCTGGGTGCTAGGCTTTGGCATTTGGGAGTCCCTGATCCTAGGTACCCTTTTTATGGCCTCCCAGAGACTTTTATGCATATTTTTTGGTTTTGTCGCTGAGCTCAACATTACTGGAGCTAGATTCATGATTTATTTAAGCCTTAACAACCATTTCCCTTTTCCTGACATATAGTTTTGTTGGGTAATTCACCTAGAATACCTTCTAGATTTACCCATATTTGGCATGCTTTCAGAATGGAGATTCTTTTCACTCTTTCGAAAGATAGGAATGTTGTTCTTTTCACTCACAACTTTCTGGATATTAATGTCTCTATGTATACAAAATCTTGTATATGTTATAATGTAATGATGTAGATCCAAGTGCAGGCAGATAAAGTGGATCTTGAAGTGGCCCACTTGTAGGAGCTTTTACAACATTGGGGCAATGCCCCTTGTATGGTTGCCAAAGTGTCGTCAGACTCTCTTTTTGTCGACCACACTCCGACATGTGGTCATAGATCTTCTGCTCGGCGTTCTTGGACTCCTCGATCTCAGGACCCTAATTTCTCTTCTAGAGGCAGATCCAATTGGAGGCGTTGCTCATCTTCTCCTCCTCGCCGGAGTTTGGCTAGTGGTAGGTCTATTGTTCCTACTCCCTCTGTTGTTCATACTAGTTGGTGTTCGGCCAATGTTTTTGATAAATTCCCTCACCTGGCTCTTGTGATTTCTCCCAAGTGGGAGGAAGGAGAAATGGAAGAAAAGCATGAAGAAGAAGGCTGGACTATTCCAGACCCACTTCCATGCCCCAATGTGTGTGGAAACCCTGAAGACAAGGATCCTCCTCCCTCAGTTGTGATTGCTCTGGCTGCCCGAGGGCTTCTTTTGTTATGTGAAGTTGTTTTGATGAATAGTTGATGTGTCCAGCTAATTTCCGTGTGACTCTTGCAGGGTGATCTTGTATCCCCTGGCCCCTTTTTGTGAATAGTGTACTTTATACTTTATATTAATGGAAAAGGCCTCTATTCATAAAAAAAAAATATGTAGGACCAATAGATGTTCTAGGGGTTCATATCCAGTGTGGAAGTAGGAAAATCATTCATTGCAAGGCGTGCAATGAAGTCCAAGGTACGAAAAAGGGAATTAATTCGAATGAAAAGATGACAAACATTAAATTTCAAATGAAAAGACTGATAAACATTAAATGGGGTAATTGTTGGGATGGAGGATTAGTGATATGGTTTAAAAGTGGTAGATAACATAGTGATTTTTATTTTGAAAGTTTGTCGACGCGGCTATTCTCCATACAAAATGCATCCTTGACCAAATTTCAAAAAAGGGATAATACAATAGATATTCGTGGAATTTTTAGCAGTTTTTTTATGATCTACATATTTTGTGGTAGAAAACAACAAAACAATTACAAAAAGTGTGTTTTTATGAATTTGAAACAAAAAAATATTTGACTTTTTTAAATCTTTTGTACATTTTACATGGAGATTAGCCGCTCCCAAAGTTTGACAGTTGTGTAGCGACCATGGAAGCCACCTTCACTTTTCTCGCTGATAAACAACAGAAAGGATTTTTTTGGACCAGTGAAGGCAAAAAAGATTGAAGCGACTTTTCAAGTGTAAAAAAAGAGTATGTACTCTCGGCAGTGTTACAACTATTGGGTAAAAGTTTCATCGAAGCAAAACATCACTTCCCATTTAATGTGGACATTCTTGCCCTTATGCATGGGGTTTAGAGATTGTGGAGGGCATGGAGACTATTAAATGGGTGATGCATTTATTGGTTGAGGACGAACTTCTTGGTGGTATGGAGACGATTTCTGAGTGGGTGGTGCTTGCAGTAGGCTTCGATATCTTGGAAGGGATTGAGGATCCGATGGAAGCAAGGGGAAAGGTATAATTCTATTCGTGAGGTGACCTTGAAGAATAGATAGGGATGAATAAAAGATGAATTTCTTTGAGGCTTGGGAGAAGCTCAAATTGGCAATTCATATTTGAGGCTAATCAGAATGTGATGGTGGCGGGGAATCAAACTATACCACGACGACAAAGATCTCAGCGAGCTACCCACAGTAAGAATATTATCACAGAGACATAGAATTAGAGCTTGTGGCTGGGAAGCCTTTTATTCTTGGTAGGAGTTAGGTTTTTAAATAAAGATATGTTGAAAAAAGTTTTTTGAAGTCATTTACAGACATTCGTTTTACTGTAATGAACTTATAAATTAGCTTGGAATGACATGGTACCCCATGAACTGGGTCTCGTTAACGATGTAATGGGTTGGGGGCAAGGTTTCAAATTTATGGATTTTGATGGGTGGGTCTGTGTGTGTACCCATGATTTTACTGGGTTAGGGGTATGATCTTGGATGGTAGGGGTTGTTTCTTTCAGTACTGTTAGTCTAATAAATTTGCATATGTATTTAAGTATACTTAAATTAATACAAAAATCAATATTACTGACCCAAAAAAAAAGATGTTTTAGGGATAAAAGTATATTGATTATATGAAACTCTTTTTCAAATCATGAAAGTTTTTATTTAAGAGAAATGATTTTATATTAACATAATACGTAAATACGCCATACACTAAAGTCTTTAAAGTGAAAAATAGAATTATCTCTTTCCAAAGAATGCTACATAAGCATTCCAAAAAAAATTTAAATGCTTATAAAAAACCTTTCCTAATAAATACATCTCCTCTATTTTGGAAATCATTCTTTTGTTTATACAAAATTATATATGTTTCACATGCGATCTCAAAGTCATTAAAGTTTCAAAAATTGAGGGAAATTTTAGGAAATTGTAATCAATAAACTTTACTAATGCTCTATTAAGTGGGGCGTTTATACATAAATTCAGGAACATATTTCTATTTCATCATTGAGCTTTGTGTTATTCTTTAAAATAGCAATCAATAGGGGCTAGTACCTCTAGTCATTTTTACATTATCCCAACTTAAGGGTATCTTAAATGGTCATGCATTTTCAAGCATATCTCTATAAAGAATAATATTCCCATATTCAGGTGATGGGAATTTATATCCAGAGACCAAGCACCTATATATTCAATCCAATCTAGTTGAGCAACTTGTTGGCTATGTATCAACCACAATTTTGAGCATATGAGAGTATTCTACAATTACTTTTGTAGTGACTTATTTTAATTTGAACATAATCTTGTTGTGTGGTAAGGATTCATCACCAGTTCTTTATCAATAGTTTCAATTGTGTTTTTTGAGCGTGAAATAAATGTCTAGGATTTCTTTTACTAATAAGTTATTTCCTTTTTCTTTTGTTTTTAATTTGGTGCATCAATAGTATTTTTTTCTAAATGACATACATTCAAAAGTAATATGTCACAAATAGTTTTGTCCTTATACCCTCCTATATTAAATTCCACCCAAGTTTTTTCATTAACAAACACATTTTGACCCTTATTCAACCAAGAAACTTTGTACGAAGTATCATGTCGTATACTAAGAAACTTTAATTTATCAACCATCTCAATTTAAACCATGTTATTTGTACTTCCTAATCTATTACAATTCTACATACCTTGCACATGCACTTACAAGTGGTTTTGAAGAGTATCCTCCTTGGTGATGACTCCTTTACTTCATATACTTCGATGAGAGTTATTCTTACCATAAGTGATTCACCAACTTCTAGAGCAGTATGTTGTGATGGAAGTTTTACACTTTCATTATCCTCTTCTTGTACCAATTTATTCAGGAGCTTCTTTCTCTTCCATGTGAAGTAGATTCTTTTCCTTCATTACACTGCCATGCTTGGTGTCCAAATTTATTACATTGATAGCACCTTCTTGAGAATGTATTGGAGCCTCTTGTTTTCATACATACATACATACATACACACATACATACTTACATATGCATCCATCCACATCACACACAACTGAGAGGGGGGAGGGTAAATTAGTTGTGTCCAAAAACTCAAAAACTTTAACTATTACAAACTTAATCTCAAATATGAATTATAAACATGAATGCAAGAAACTAACACAGTAATCAACACATAACACCAAGATGTTTGACATGGAAACCCAGTTAAGGAAAAAACCATGGTGGGGATCAAACCCACAATATGAATGTACTCTATTAGAAGCACTTTACCCTATTAGGAGTAATACAAAAGGGAATCCACATGTTTTCAGACACACTACCTAGAGCTCACTACTCAAATAAAACAAGGGCTTCAACCCAAAGGAAGTCTCACTGCCTTATAGAAATATTTGATCATAAATCAAAATAGACAACAATCCATAACTCACAAACTGACAAACAACATCTCTGATATGCCAAAATAGTTCCAATGAAGCACATCAAATCTCTACCTCAATTACAGATTCCACTTATACCTCTTCTCACATCTCCCATACATGCATGCACACCTTCACTATTAAAAATGATTACATCTTTATATACATTACATCAACTTTATCTCTACTAGGTCGACAAGGGACCTAATTACAAAATATTAACATTTTTATGATCAATACACAATGTGATCCATTGAATGTCAACTATGACATAGAAATGATCAATAAAAACATCCTCGAACATGCTCCAGATCCATGAATCACACCATGATCCTTTGCAAAATGTTACACCACCATGTCGGCCAAGAACATCAACACGCTACATGAAAAATAATCAAATCCAATCACATAGTCTAATGTGATCCACCAACATGAATAAGAAACGATCTAGAAACATCAACAAGAAATTTGAAATGTCACGACATCAACATGAATAACTCTATCTCAAAATTCATACTCATCTCTGCATTATTCATCAGGAACACTAAACAACAATCTATATCATAAAATAAAATTAGCTTATCAAAATCATGAACCACTCGAGCTGAGGACACACATCCATTTCCTAAACTTACCACCAGGTTAGCAACAAATATTATTACATAACCCATCTACACTGATCCAAGAACTGAAATACTATCACAAACTAAACAACCAAAAATACCAGTGACTGATAAATAATTCATAGCTCACTCAAATCACAATGTGAACCTTTGTAAGTTGGCATAGGTCAACTACAGACATTCTAAAACACATCCATAGCTTTGCAGCATCTGATATTTAATATATTAATCATACCAAAAAATTCTCTTCACTGAACATACCATGAACACTATCACCAAAAGTAGGAATATGTTGACATCAATGACAAAACATCTTGATATTAGCACATATATGCACAATACTCAACAATATCTCAATAATCTCCAACAATCTCCCCCTTTGACATTGATGGCAACATATGATGTGAAAAATTAAATCAATGCACAAAGAAACCATACCAATAGTACTACCAGCAATATCCACAATATCCTTAAGAGTCTCTCCAATAATCTCTCACATAAGACTATCTCTCTCCAACATACTTTTTTTTTATATGATTATCTCCCCCCCTTTGACATCAATGACAAAGGAACATGTATGCACTAAGTCATAGAAGCCAAAAATCTGAACAAACACATCTCTCAACATACAACATAAGACTAACCACTACTCCTCCTAAGGAGTAGCCACCAAAACACCATTCCAGAATAATGATGATATGTAAGCACACTGGACTAATGTAAATTAATGCATCTCTAGGTCTGGTGAGGAGAGGCAATCACCCCAAGCTTAGCTTGGAAAAACTCAAAAGTATCCTTTGGCAAGGGCTTCATGAAAATATGTGCAATCTACTCCTTTTTAGATACTTACTCCAATCTGACTTCTTTCTCACTGACCTTATCACTCAAGAAATGATATTTGATAGAAATATTCTTTGTATTTGAATGCAACATAGGGTTCTTTGAAATATTGATAGCACTTGAATTTTCGCAATAGATAGAAAAAGGCTCATTAATACTCAATCTAATATATTTCAACATTTTCTTCATCCATACCACTTGTTTACAATTAACAACAATAGAAACATATTCAACTTCAGTAGTAGATTGTGATATACAATTTTGTTTCTTAATTGTCCATGAAACTAATTTATTACCCAAGAAGAATGCTCCACCACTAGTGCTTTTCTTTCATCCATATTACCTGCCCAATCCGCATCAATAAATGCACTCAATCTAAAGTCATCATCCTTTTCATACCATAATCCATAATCAACTATCCCTTTCAAGTATTTGAATATCCTTTTAGCAATAACAACATGTGATTCTTTCATCTCTACTTGAAATCTAGCAACAATGCAAACACCACTAATAATATCTTGTCTAGTTTGTGTCAAGTACAATAAGCCACTGATCATTGATTTATATCTTGTTAGATTTTATTTCAGTGATTCAACATCCTTTTTCAAATTGCAACCAGTAATCATAGGAGTAGCAACAGGTTTTGAATCATCCATGCCAATTTTTTTCAACAACTCTTTCACGTACTTGGACTGAGATATGAAAATAACTTTATCAGTTTGTCTAATTTGTAGACCAATAAAAATTTCATCTCACCTCTCATGGACATCTCAAACTCTTTCTACATCTCATCAGCCAATTCCTTACTCAACTTTTCATTTCCACCAAAAATAATATCACCCACAAAAACTTCAATAATTAAAATGTTATCATGACCAACTTTGAAGTACAAATTACTATCAGTAGTACCTTTACGAAAACCAAGCTTCAATAAATACTTATCTAATCTTTCATAGGGTCTAGGTGCTTGTTTCAATCACTATAATGTTTTCTTTAATCAGAAAACAATGTCAACTTCATAGGTCAAGGGAAAAGCACCAGGCTTCTCAATGTACACTTCCTCTTCCAACTCTCCATTCAAGAATGCAGACTTAACATCCATCTAAAATACCTTGAAATTGTTGTAAGTAGCATATGAAAGAAACATCCTAACACCTTCAATTCTAGAAATAGTAGAAAATGTCTCCTCAAAATCAATACCTTCCATTTATGAGTATCCCTTGCAAACAAATTTGGCTTTGTTCTGAACCACTTCACCTTCTTCATTCATTTTTTGAATACTCATTTAGTACCGATCACATTTCTATCCTTAGGTCTAGGAAAAAGTATCCATGTCTTACTCTTTTCAATATGTTCCAATTCTTCTTCCATCGCTTTAACCCAACTTTCATCTTTGCATGCTTCATCAACATCCTTAGGTTCAATCTTAGAAATCAAACAAATTTCATTTCTAGAAATTCTTCCTCTAGTTTGAACACCCTGATTCTTATCACCAATAATTTGATTTGAATGATTTAACCTTACATACCTTGGAGCCTTTGATTTTATTTTTTATTAGACTCTTAGTTTTCACTTCTTCCTCATTTGCATATTCTTCATTCTATTCAACAAAACCATTCTGATTTTGTGCTTGCACAATCCGATTGTCTTCCTCATCAACTGAATCATATCCGCAAGATCTGACCTATTTTTGATAAATTTCATCCACTTTGACATTCGCACTTTCAATTACCTTTTTAAACCTTTGGTTATAACATTTATATTCTTTTCTTTTAGTAGAATAAACAAGAAAAAATCCCTCATCACATCTAGGATCAAATTTTCCCAAGTCTTTATCTTTTTTGATATAACATGTGCTTCAAAAAATTCTAAAATATTTTACTATAAGAACATAACCATACCAAAGTTCATAAGGTGTCTTACTATTCCCTTACTTTATTTGAACTTGGTTCAAAGTATAGACTGCAGTGCTCCAATAGATTTGCAAAACATCTCCTTCAATCGTCATAGTTCTAGCAGTGTCTAGAATAGTTCTATTTCTTCTCTCTACAATGTCATTTTGTTGTGGGGTTCACGGAGCAAATATTTGCCTCTTTATTCCATGCTCTTCATAAAAAGTGTTAAAATCAGTGGAAGTAAACTCACCACCTATGTATGATCCCAAACATTACAACTTCAATCTTGTCTCAATCTCAACCATAACTTTGAAAATACTGAATTTGTCAAAGGTTTCAAATTTCTCTTTCAAAAATGTAACCCACATCATTCTAGAATAATCATCAATGAATAAAAGAAATACATGTCCTCATAATAGCTTGTTTTTCTTGCGGGACCACATAAGTAAGTATGCACAAAATCTAACAATCCACTTGAAGAATACTTCTTTCTCTTGAAATTAGGCTTAGTCAACTTACCCAATTGACATTCCTTACACATTGCATTAGCAGGACTCAACAATTTAGGTAGATCTATAACTGCTTGTGTAGTGCTTATCTTCACAATGTTATCAAAATTTAAATTACAAAATCTCTTGTGCCACAATCTTAGCTATCAAACATCTATTCTCATAATTGTTCAAATGAAATACATTACCTTTAATAGTCTTTCTTCTAGTGACAATCTCAATTCTAGAACTTCCAATAATCTTGTACATTCCATCCTTGAATTGTAAGTTATAACCTTTATCAACTAGCTTCCCAACACTCAAAAGATTATATTTAAAACCTTCAACATATATAAAATCATCAGTGTTGTTCTTACCATCAAATGTAGTAGAACCTCTACCTCTGATCATACAAGGAGTGTCATCACAATATATGACAACACCACCATCACACCATTCTAATTTCACAAAAAGAAGTTTGTCTACGTTCATGTGTTATGAATAACCACTATCAATAACCCATTCATCATTTTTATCCACATGTGAAACCAAGGCTTTTTCCTCATTCACAAAACTAGGATTTTCATCTTTGATAGCAATAACACAATCTCAACTTCACTCTTTTTGAATTCATCATCAGTTACACCTTCATCAGCAACATAATAACACTTCTATTGATAATTAGACTTGAAATTTTTAGAATTGTACTTAGGTTCCTTATCCGGACATCTTGAAGCAATATCACCAATCTTATTGGATGAAAAATATTTCAAAGGTAATTTTCCTTGATACTTACAAGATCTCTTAGGTAGTCTCTTTGCAATTAGAGATTTACGCTCATCAAGCTTCCTTTCTTCTTCAATTTCTTCTCATAATTCCTTAGCATATATCTAGATACATACTTAGAACTTTCTCTAGATTCATATCTTTGCTTATCCTTAGAAATAGTAGCTTTAAATGCATATTCAACTTGGGTAAGATTATTCTCCAAATTCTCTCATTTCAACAACAGGTAACTTACCAATCAAGAATCTCTTGACACAAGTACCATGGTTCTAATTTCTTAAATAACAAAAACTTTGTGATTGTAAGGAGGCAAGGATCTTAGGATCTTAGAAATAACTGCATTCTCATCCAAGGTTCCACCATCGCGTTTGATTGCAAAAACAAGTTCGATGATCTTATTCACATAGGAAGTTATGTTCTCATCTTCACTCATCGTCAATACTTCATATTTTCCTTCTTTATTTTGCAACTTGGCTTGCTTCACAAAAGAATTTCCTTCATATAATGTCTCCAATTTTATCCAGATTTGATGTGCAGTCTCTATTCCCATAACATATGTATATTAAAAATATGATAAGACATTCAACAAGGATTCTTTTTCTCTCACATTGTACTCGAGTTGCTTCTTCTCATCAAGATTCATAGTAGAAATATTTGTAGGAGGAGTGTAGGACTTATTTTTAATATCCCAATGTTCTTTTCTAATACATCTCAAGTGTGTGATCATCCAGTTCTTCCATATATCATAGTTTGTACCATCAAATCTTGGACTCTCGTTCTTAAAGGTTGTCATCCTAGATCTCCTCAAGTGGTCAAGCTTCAAAAAGAGGACACTAGCTCTGATACCAATTGTTAGAATTAAGGAAACACACACAACTAAGAGGGGGTGAATCCGTTGTGTCCACAAACACAAAACCTTTAACCAGATTACCAACTTAATCTCAAATCCAAATGTTAAACATGAATTCAAGAATATAACACAATAATCAACACATAACACCAAGATTTGTTTATGTGGAAACCCGATTAAGGGAAAAACCATGGTGGGGATCAAACCCACAAGATGAATGTACTCAGTTAGAAGCACTTTTCCCTATTAGGAGTAATACAAGGGAATGCAAATACATTCAGGCACATTGCCTAGTTCTCATTTCTCAAATACAACAAGGGCTTCAACCCAAAAGAAGGCTCACTACCTTAACACAATATTTGATCACAAATCACAATGGCAAGCAGTCCATAACTCATGAAATAACAAACATCTCTGATATGACAAAATAGTTCCAATGAAGCGCATCAAATCTCTGTGTCAATTGCATATTCCACTCATACCTCTTATCAAATCTCCCTTACATGCATGCACACCTTTGGAATTATAAATGATTACATATTTATATACATTACATCAAATTTATCTCTATTAGGTCGGCCAGGGACCTAATTACAAAATATTAATACATTTTATCTCAATAAACGATGTGATCCATTGAATGTCAGCTAAGACATAACAATGATTAGTACCTAGGTTAGCAACAAAGCATATTTCATAACCGATCCAAGAACAAAAATACTGTCACAAAATTTGTTGGGACTTCAAATTTCTGCAAAATTGAAGTTCCATTTGTTAAGAAAAGTTGATATAATCTGTGCAGTTTGGAAGGTTGCATCTTGAGATCAGGTGATCCTCATGAAAATAGGTTTTTCAAGAACTTTTACATATCCTAAATGAACATACACACCAAATTCTAGATCCTTGGGACAAATATTTTGTGTAGTCAATTTTTGTGCCCTAAGGTGACTCATTATTTTTCACATTAAAAAAATTGTATAAGTAACCACTTTTGAAGCTTGATATCTTAGTACCTAGGACATTTATTATTAAACCAATGGTTCCTATGAATTTTCCACATGATATTATAATCCCCCATCAACTTTCATAGCCTTATAACCTCGTTTGATAACTTTTCAATAATCAAACCAAATGCAACTTTTTAATTATGTCCTTAGTAGTGTTAATAGTTGTTTCAAGTGGCTTTTTAGGTGAATCAAAATTATTTTCCTAGATACACCACCTCACCAAACCAATTAATTCATTGAACTATTTGTATTATAATGAATTGATGTGCAAGTTTCGTGAGCCCCAACTATTAATTTGGTATTTTTATGAGGTCAAAACTAGACTGAATTTATTAAGTTTTGATGTTTGTACAATATCAAATGTGTCAAGAAGTTAAATTTGAAAATTGATATCCTGAACCACGCTTATTATCAAGTGGCATAAATTGATGCAAGAGATTTTTTGAAGGTTCATTTACTACCCAGATTGATTGTAGAGTTTCAAACCTTTGTTTGACATTTTTTCAGAGACAAATCCATAAGCAATTTATTAAGGTTTTTTAGTTGAATTTTCAGAATTAAATTTGAGGCCAACTTTAACAATGGTATGTTAAAATCCAGGATAAATCTTTTAGAACTATTTGTTTTTTAAATAAGCAACATCAAGAGGGTGTTGGCCCGAGGTACAATATCAACACACTAGAGGAGAATTAATAGTAAATTAATCCAACCTAGAATGCAGTCAAATAGTTCATAGTCATCTACCTCTATCAAAAACCAAAATAACAAAATTATAGTCCCAACACGAGTGCTTAGTTCCAAAAACCAACAAGCAAAGAGTATAAGGTTTAAACGTAATAAAACCAAGACACACATGGCTAATAACCAACATTAAAGTATTAGACTTTAAAAAAGAAGCCCAACCAAAAGGCTTATCCACAACATCCCTAGGAACCAACAGCAGAGTCATTTCCCATCCCATAAGCGCTTCAACAACCACATGCCATCCCACTCTTCATGAAGGAACTTGAAGATTTCCTAGGGGTTGTCCTCCTCCAGCACCTGTCCATCCGAAGCCTTCTCATTCAACAAACAGAGAGTGGTTGAAGAGGCATGCATGACCTTAAGGGCAAATTTGCTGACATCCAACAGCCTTCTGTTGGTACTTTCCATATCCACTTTGATATGGGCCACAATTTTCTCCAAATAGGCAATTTGGTGTTTGAATCTGCCCACCAAACCACCAGTGGCAATTTTAGCACCTTTAGCCATATTAGCACCCTCAGTAGTGGGGACAATATTCTCCTTAACCTCCTCGGTTGTGGTGTCCATTTAATTATCCTTATCCTTCATTGGGTGTGGGATATTCTCAGCATCATCATGGCTATGTGAACCCACCAAGGCATCTTCCTGATCTAAAAAATATTTTATGGATCTCTTGCCCTTTTCCTTTGCTAGGCAAGTGGAGCGACGGGTTTGGCCAGGGTGGGGGTCAACAAACTCAGTGGTTTCCAGGTTAATAAGCATCCTTTTTCTCTTTTTGGTGGGTCGTGGGTTGGAATTCTTAGGGGTAAGGTCGTGCTTAGAACCAGCTAGAGAGTCAGGTGTAGTGTCAACCAAAGGTTAGGGGTAGGGTGAGATTCAGAGGAATTGTAGCTAGCAGTAGGAGTGGAACAACTCATCAAACCAGAAGGCATGGGAAAGCCTTTATTCAAATAAATCAAGGGCGAAGGAGGCGATTGGTAAGCCACCTCAATAGGGGGAGGAGGGAAGAGGGAATGGTGGAAGTTATATAACCTCAGAATAAGCCCCTGGTGGAGGATAACTTGGTTTTTACTGAGAGAGATGCCTTCAGCCACATCTGTAACATTACTTTCCATGGAATGTAAAAGGAAAAACAGAATGGAAATCAAGATTTTATGCCTTAGATGGTTTTAAAATGGCAAATGGTAGTTATAGAAGGTAGCATACCATCCCTCCAGTGTGAAGTATTTGATGACCAACTTGAAAATTGTCCGCCAGAATTCTGGGAGGTCCAAAATGCTGTAACCCCCATTTTTAGAAACAGGGCTCTCCTCAGGGGTTGTGAAAAATTGAACAAAATCTATTTTAGCCTAGGTTTTGGCACTCTTTTTCCATTTTCACCCAGTGGTAGGCATACCAGTGGCTTTGCCGATGACTTCCTCGTTGATCTCAAACGAGATTCCATTAATAGTAACCCTCCTCTCATTCCAGGTTCTAGCAAACTGCTTGGAGATCATCTCATCATGACCCGTCAAATTCTTCATGAACGGAAGGAACCCACCTTCTTTGCAGAAGTACATGACCATTGGGTTGGAGGAAAATTCCTCCTCAATCTTGTCTGGCTCCACTCTGTGTCTGTCTCTCCCATTTGCAGGCCGTAGAAAAAAATCTGAAAGGGCACCCACCCACAGAGAATGTGGCTAGCCAAAGAAATTTTGTGCGTAACCAAAGAGTTGCTGAGTAAAAAACCAGAGACCCCACACTTACAATAACACTAGTGAATCGCCAAGAAGGTGCAAAAAATGGTAAGGTAAAATATGTGGCTTAGCTTAGAAGTAATCATGACACATAAAGACCCATAATTAGGGTAATAATTACTCTGCACAACATAAATCACCGCCAGATTCGCAAGGGGAGCAAACATGTGGGAATGGCGTTGTAAATTGTGAAGGCCATTAATACAATCCACCCCAAATATATGACAATCTTCTGTAAATTTCACTTGCCAAAGAAGCCATTTAATGAAATAATGACACAAAAAAGATAACATAATGGAGCTGGGCCACATCAAACTCCGAGTTAAAAATAAGAAACCTTTATCGTATGCCATGTGGCATATCCAAACAAAATTGGCACAACAGGCAAGAGAGTACGAGAAAGTAGGTCCAGCCTTTGGCGCCCAAACCCATAACCAGTTTTCAAACATCATGATGATCGATGATGACATCACTCCTTTCCCACCCAAGTAGGTCCTGAGTAGACTTTGGGAGCTGACTAGTAGCCCTCCAACAACATATCTCATTTAGCAGCAGACCAGCAGTAACCATGGAGTCCTCGATAGCATTACCTTCCCTGTAGGTGTGCCTGATATTGACCATGTGAAGTATGCCAATTAAATCTCTGATATCCGATAGGATGGGATCCACTTTCCAACTTGCCTTGCACCGCACCAGTGATAATTTTGGAGTACCCCTCAATTTCAAGTTTGGTACAACCTAGGCTTAAAGAAAAATTAAGGCCCCAAAGGAGGGTCATACCGTCAGCCTAGTTAACAGTGTGGTTGTGAAGGGGACCAATGAAAGAAGCCACCAAGCTTCCCCCATGGTCCTGAATAACACCACCTCTAGTCTGCAACCCTCTACAAGAGGAACTATCAAAATTAAGTTTGTGCCACATAAGAACTAGTGGAGACCATATATTAGCCTTTCTAATGTTGAACTTTGTGTTGTCAAATCTATCGAAGCCTTTGTCGATCCCCCAAGTTTTAGCAAGCCTGCAATCAAATTCCAAGAGGGGGAAGGTTGGGCTCCTCCAATGGGACACCATCAAATTATCCTGCAGGATCTTGAGTCCAAGGTGAAAGACCTCAGTAGGGGAGAGCTTTTTTTCCCTGAAGATCTTGTTATTACACTCCTTTCATAGAACCCAGCAGAAGATAGGAGGGATTTGGTTGCACAGAAGCATAATCAGAGGGTGTTGGGAAGGAGAGTGCCAATCATTAGCCCAATCTTGGATGTCCCTATTAGAAGCCCATTAGAGGTAAAGACGAGGGATGATCAGTTTCCAGACCTCAGAAGAAAACTCACAGTGCAGTAAGATGTGATTGACATTTTCCTCCTCCTTTTTGCATAGACAACATCTGTTAGCAAGGCTTAAGCCCCTTTTAATTAGGTTGTCAAGGGTAAGGAGTTTACCATGGAGCACAATCCACATGGAGAAGTTCACCTTAGGGATTAGTTGTGATTTCCAAACCTTCTTCCAGCACGAGGTGTCAGCAACCTCCTTGATCAACATATTATAGGCTGATTTGACTGAAAATCCTTCATGTTGGGTACGTCCCCATAGATTTTTGTTGGGTCGGTTAACTATAGGAATGTGAATTTTGTGAAGCAACTCATAAAGCTTGCTGGCAAGAGTGAGAAGGTCAGGTCAGTCCTGCAGATGAGGGAGGAGATCCGTCCATTTTTCATCACTGATATAGTTGGAGACTAGGGAACCAATTTTGAGGGATAGAATATTCCTCAATTGAGAGAATTTTGAGGACCCCAGAGTTATGTCAAGAAGCCAAGGGTCCTCCCAAAAATGGATGTCCTCACTATTGCCCAATTGCCAAATGACTCCCTTGTCTAGAGTACCCCTGCATTTGAGGATGCTATTACAAATTTTGGAACCTTGGGGGTGACCATGCTCCATAAAAAGCTTGCAGAAGTGGCTGTATTCCAGGTATTTGGCCTCCATAATTTTGCACCATTCTGAGGAACCCAGGATCATGGACCAGGCCACCTTAGACAGTAGAGCTTTGTTAAGGTTCAAAATTTTCCTAATTCCCAACCCACCCAGGTCTTTAGGAAGACAGACCTTATCCCAACTGACGAGAGGGAATCTCTTCTTTTCCTCACAACCAGACCAAAGGAAGGTGCATTGGATATTTTCAAGTTTGTCAGCCATAAAACCTAATATTTTGAAAATAGATAGGAAATACACATGGATGCCTTGCAAAGAAGCAGTAAGGAGTTGGAGTTTACCAACACTGCTAAGGAGTTTTCCCTTCCAACCCGCAAGTTTCCTTTCAGTTCATTCAAGAATGGAATACTAGAAATCATTCTTCACGTCTTTGATAGTTAGGGGAAGCCCAATGTAAGTAGCAGGAAGAGCATCAGCCTGGCAATCCAAAATTTGCAGAATTTTGTCCTGGATCGAAGGTTTTGTGTTAAAGAAGAACATCCTGCTCTTCTGGTAGTTGATGTGCTGACCAAAAATAGTAGCATAATCATCGAGCAACATTTTCCACATACGAGCTTCCCTTACCGAAGAGACTCCAAAGAAGAAGGTTTCATCCACGAACTGTTGTAGGACCGAGGGGGAGGGTAGTGGGTGGTTTAATCCCCTCGATACTCCTTGATTGAGAAAATTGCATCATGTTTCATCCGAGGACCTTAGCCAAAAGAATACATAGGTAAGGAGATAGGGGATTGCCCTGGCACAGACCTTTTCCTCGGGCAAATTTGGCACCAGGTTTTCCATTCAGCATCATCGAGAATCTAACAATCTACACACAAGCCCTGATAAAAACAATGAAAGCTTGAGAGAAGCCAAAAGAAGCTAACTTCTTGCATAGGAAGTTCCAATTGACCTTGTCATAGGCTTTAGAAATATCAAGTTTGAAAGCCATTCCCGCCACCTTGCTATGGTCCATGGAGTGCAGGATCTCGTGGGTAGTGATGGACGCATCCACGATTTGTCTGCCAGGGAAAATCCCTTTTGGTTAGGACTAATGAACTTACTGAGCAGGGTTTTGATACAATTAACCATGATCTTAGAGAAAACCTTGTAGAGGTTGTTGCATAGACTTATAGGCCTAAAATCCTCCATATCTCTTGGGACATCGCATTTGGGGACCAAAACAATATAGGTATCATTGAGTTATTTTAGAAATTTCGCAGGCCTGAAGAAGTCCCGAGCAGCCCTCGACACATTTGACCCCACAAGGTCCAAAAATTCCTGGAAGAAGGCTGGGGGGAAACCATCCAAACCAGGAGCCTTGTAGGCTCCCATAGAAAACACCGCCTTATGGACCTCATCATCAGTGACCCTAGAGAGGAGGGTGTCATTATCAGACTCCCTAACCACCTTGGGAAGGTGGGAGATGAGCTGATCATGCAAGTCATCCAAGTTGCCCATGTCAGAGTGTAAAAAGGTTTGGGTGAAGTAATCAGTTGCCAGAATTCCAAGATGAATAGGGTCAGAAATATCCATTCCCAACCGGTTTTTGAGAGTGCTAATAGAATTCCTCTTCTTGTGTTTACAAGAAGAATGATGGAAGAAGGCGGTGTTCTGGTCCCCCTCTTTCAACGATAGGACCCTAGACCTCTATTTCCATAAGACTTCTTCATTTGCTAAGACATCCTTCCAACCCTTCCTAGTAGTTTCCTCTTCATTATGGAGGTCTTGCGAGAGATTGCCAGCGGCCATTTGTCCTTGGAGGTCTTCAAGTTTTCAAAAAAGTTCCTTCTTTATTTTAAAAATGTCTCCAAAAGTGTTTTTATTCCACCCTTTGACAACGCCTCTGATAAGCTCAAGCTTGGAAGCGACTCGAAACATCATCGTGCCCTTCACCAAGGTAGACCAGCATTGCACAACTTTTTCATGGAAGCTTGGGTGAGATCTCCACATTATTTCGTATCTGAAAGGGGCAAGGACGGGATGTAGCACATCCATCCATTTAAGTAGGAGAGGATTGTGATCCGAAGTAGTCCTAGGGAGAGCAGCAAGCGAAGAAGCAGCCCCCAGGTCCCAGGAAGATGAAACAAAGACCCGGTCAAGGTGAACCTGAATAAGGTGAGTACCTTTCCTGTTGTTAGTCCAGGTGAAGGGGTTTCCCCTCAGCTCAATATCATATAAGCCATTAAGACAAACAAAGCTAGAGAAATCAACCATGTTGTCAATGTAGTCCATAAGACCTCCACATTTCTCAGAAGGGAACAGAGGGAATTGAAGTCACCAACCACCAGTAATTTAGAATCCTGGAGGGGAAGGAAAGAAGCCGTCAGCTCTTCTCACACCTCCCTTCTTCCCTGCCTAGTGTTGGGAGTATAAACATTAAAACATTGCCAGAGTGCCAACAAAGAGGTGAAAGAAACTGCAAGGTAATGTTGGGAGAATATAAGAGCATCCTCTGAATCTTGGAGGGATTCCAAATGGTAGCGATTCCTCCAGAGGCCTCCAACGCCTCGGAGTAGAAAAATTGGCCCCAGGCCATAGCCACCCCACCAAAGAATCAAAATTCACATAAGACATCTTAACTTCCTGCAGTAAAATAATGTCCACCCTGTAGTCATAGATATACTACCTAACAACAAGTTGTTTCTAGGGGTTATTCAAGCCCTGAATATTCCAAGAGAGAACAATCATTTATTACCTTTTTGGCTGAGATCTAGGGTCTGTTGCCTTCCCGCAGCAATCTCCTTGGTATTACTTCTCTGCCTTTTGACCCTAACTGAGGGGCGACCCGGCTTAGTATCCCCACCAAAATCAATTTTGTTATTCCTTGTTTTCCTCTATTGAGTTTGCTAGTCCGTCTCCTCCCATCCCGGGGAGTCCTTAGGGCCTGGCGTGGTAACAAGAGTAACAACCGGGGATCCAACCATGTTGGGATTAAGAAGAACCACCTTCACGTCTGAGGGAGCCAGAGAATTTGTGGTGGTGGCAGGAAGTCGTTCAATGACACTAACCTCCCCCAAGGATAGCGATAGAGCGGGGCTTGTGCAGTGGTAGTGCACGGTCTCATTAGAGGATGGTGTTTCTCCATCTTCCAACCTAGCAGTGCCGGGGCAACCCGTCTCTATCGCCAAGGGTGGAGAGAAAGGGATCCCCGTCTCAGAAGAGGCACAATGGTCCTTATCAAGAGAAGGAAAAGAGGTCGTGTCAACAATCTCTGTATCAGCATCCTGAGTCTTTCGGGGGGTCAGAGGCCTCTTTTCTCCAGTCGTCATATCCTCCATGGCAATGTGCTTTAGCTTCAGATCTGGCTTACTAGGAGCCTTGCAATCCTTCCTAGTATGCCCTTTAGAGTGGCAAGCCTTGCTGAAGAGGGTAGCATTCTCATAGATGACGGCTTGGGTCCATTTTCCCAGCTTAGATTTTAGCACCGCGAAGTTGGGAGTAAGAATGTTTAGAAATGTTCGGAAAACTTTGAATATTAGGACCAGTTTTCATGACCATTATCAGTACCCTGTTGTGGTGCCAAAAATAAGATTTCAAGTGTAACGAAGGAGATTTTGGCAAATGCTCATAAATATGATAAAGTATGAAGTATGTGCCCTCAAAATATACATCCATGTCACTTCAAACTGCAAATGAACAAGCAAATTTCATCCTGAACTAGACCATGGTTGCAGATTCTAACAAAGATTTCTGTATGATGTCTCAATTGAAAATGCCCTAATGGACTTGAATATAAATTGGGAAGCATAGACTGAGCTTACGATCCGTTTGTCCAAATGTTTTTGAAACGAATGCTATGGTGAATATGAATGCAAACCGTGAGAGCATCAAACAGGAATATGTACGAAGAGAATCGGTTGAATAGGCGGTAGAAATTCTAAGATTAAGGCACGAGGACTAGAAGAATGCTTCGAAGAAATGTGACCTCGTGGATGTCACGATTGCAGGGCATGTGCGTTGGGAAGGGATCTCTGCAGATAGCCCAACAACCGTTCGTCGAAATTCTCATAA
>MU227907.1:0-16848 GCA_018584345.1 Thuja plicata
GGCTTAGGATAAAGTGATTTTATTATTTAATTAAAAGAGATTTTCAATTAATTAAAAGAGATCATATTCTCTTAATTAAATAATATTTTTATTTTTATTTTTTCTCTTTTAAATTAAATAAGGCTCATACCTTAAGAAATATTGAATTGATTATGATTTGATCAAGGAAATTGATACAATTGATATTGTTGATATTTGAAAATATTGATTCAGGGATTTGATAAATTGAGAAATGGGGCCCAAAGTCTAGGAGACCATTTTAGGGTGCATACAATTTGCAGGTGATAATTAATGCATGTGTCAAAAGGGAATCAATAAATTGGAAATTAAAATATATTTTGACACAAATTTGGCGCTTGTTAGACAGCTTTTCCAATTTAATAATTTTACACACAATGAGGGAAGGAAACAAAGTAGCAGATCTTCTCTCAAATATGGGCTGCGATGGCATACAAATACCAGAAACAAATGTTAACAACATTACAAAAAATTGGCCTGATGTGATAAAGATGGTGAACACAGATAAAACATTTATCTAAATACATATTTATTAAATTGAGAATGCTGAACAATTTAATCAAAAAGGGATATCGGTGAAAGATTGTAGTTAGAGAGCAAGTATAGGGAATACCTGTGAAGTTATGAAGTCACGATTAATTACATTCAAGACCCTTTAGAAATTCACATGTGGGCAAAGGAAAGTATAGAGATCAAGTGGTATGCTATAAAATTAGAGCCGATTCAGTAAAGTACACCATATTGATGATTAAATCGAGAGGAGATCGCAGCATCAAAACTCCAAAGTGCTCAAAGGGACGCGTGGTTTATTGATAGGAATAGTGATGATATTCCACACATATTAGGGGGATTGCATATCATATATTGGAACAACATATCTTAACATTCCTAAATGAACATTATGCCGATTTTAAAATTTGAGGTGAGGTATGCAGAGCAAATAAACACATTATGAAACAGTCATGTCAAGGATTTGAAGATATTAATAGGCATCCCCGAGATCAATAAACATTAATGATTAAAAAACAAGGTGGGAGATTTCCAAACTTTTCACATGGTTGAAATACGCGTGCTTAACTCATATTAACAGGAAATTTGGTAAAGCTCACACGCAATGCTAATACGGACATTCTCTTGCTCTTGAATACACTAGTAAATTACCCATTTGGTCCAGAATGCAGCAAAGATTGAGGTGTTATGGCATTACAAAGTTTGGAGTGTGGAGTATGTGGCCAATGTGGGAGTCTATACGCAGAGCTAATGCCCAAGAACTACAGAATCTTCATTCCTTCTCCGGATGAAGAACAAGCTCTCCCAGCCCATATTGCAGAGGAAACACTTGAAGGTATGTTTATTCTACATTCTGCAAACATTACGGAGGCAATTAAAAATGTTATTGGCCATGAAAATATGGAACCACGGACCAAGAAATTACTATATCCTTCACAACTAGTTTCTATTTTCTTTTCAAATGCCATGGACCTAATGCAATAAGCTAATTTACTGGAAGGATTAGCCTGAAATGTCATGGTTCCCAAATATTGGGATGAAAAGAAATTACAGAGAGCCATGCAAAAGTACGATTTATGGAATGGGAAAGCTCTGATAGGAGGTCTATTCACAAGGCACTCACTGTTAACAAATCATGCTGCCATGGTTACATCTGATACAATAAAAAGGTTGTTGGAAGAATTGAGCAGCTACCAATTTAAGGATGCATTGCAACTAGTGGGCCACACATTGGGTATGACTTGGGAAGAACAGATTTGCAAAATAGTGGAAGTGTTGCTTCTGCTGCTCGATAGGACCAACTTCGCACAGCTTCCACTTAACCGCTCAACATTATCTTCTCCAAACTTGGGATGCGAAAGTCATTGGCCCCAACCCACGGTTGAACAGCCACAGGAATTATGGCTGGAAAACACACAAGCTTCGAAATGGACTGGTTTTCAAGCTCAGAATATGGATGGATGGGTTGGCTCTTAGCAACACAGCTGGGGATGGTCACCACGCACTCAATCAGATCTTTCTCCCTGTGATTTCTATCCTATGGAGGAGTAATTAAAGGGACAGCAACATTTTTGGGTTGGCTTTTGGCATAAATTTTTTATGCAATTGCATGAAGGTCTACAAAACACAAAGTTTTTGGTACTCTTGTGACTACTAATGGCCCCTTTGCAAATAGGGTTCCACTTGCATGATAATGTTTGAAATTCACATATGTATAATGGATTTCGGTGGGATCTTTTTCATCGGTATTTTGGATTGTACTTTGGTGGCATGTGGACTAAATATTCAACTTGCAAAACTTTAAACTCCCATCCCAATGAGAGATAGTTAAAGGATGCGAATGTCAAATGTATTTTGAGAGATTAATTTTGCAATATCCACAATGTAAATGTGAAATTGTTATAAGCTGTTGAGCAATTATAGTGGATTCGAGATAGGAGATATTTGAATAAAATATAAATTTGTAATAGTTAGGTTTCTTTCCTCTTTATATTATTGTATTGAGTAATGAAGTCGGGTTTTCTTACTGGCTCTTTCCCGACTGAGCTCTTGAACCAATTTTTATTAATATAAATATATTAGTGGTATACCCACTTTTGCTTAAAAAAAAAAAATAGAAAAGTATTAACTATCAGCAAGAAGGAAGACTTATCGACATAATGAGGTCAGCTATCAAAAGCCGACAAATACTGGTTAAAAAGGAAAATCATGATGTAGCCGACAAGAAGAAGGAAAAAGAAAATGGTTTAATAATATGATGAATTTATGATTGTTAGATATAATTTTAGTGGTTTTATGATTAAATATTATCTACTTAAGGAAGAGACAAGAAGAAGTTTGGTATCGTGATGAAGAAGAAGATGTGATATCGGTGGAATAGAGGAACTAATCAGTGAATGATTGTTGTGATCATAGAAGAGGATATAGATTTGAACAAGAGGATTGGGATGGTATGTTATTGTGTCAAGGAACTTTATTGTATCTGATATATCATAATTAGTGCAAACTACAGATCATTTTATTTTCTATTACTCTCTAACAATTGTGACAGTAAAATATCTTAATCGGGTGACCCTAACAGGTCTATTGTAAATCCTTTAATAGGGTGGAGTCCTCCAAAGAGTGTCTAAAATCCTCTAACAGGGTATAAGGCTTTAGCAGGTCTCAGGAAAATACCATAACTGGGTAGCATTTAACAATGCTTTTCTAACCCTTAACCGAGCAAGTGCTTTATTGGGCGTATTTCAGAAGAGTACAACTATTTCTGGGAGCTGATCTCACATTGTGATTTTTTTCCCTGATTGGGTTTCCATGAGATAAATATCGGTGTTAATTTTGTATGAATGTTTACTTTATGTTGCATGGATTTTTAATGTTATGGTAACTGATAATACTATTATAGGTTAACTAAGTTGTAATCGGTAAATCTATTTGAAGAACATTTGGGACTGTGATTTAAGGTTATTGGAGATTACTAATTCGACCCCCCCTCTTAGCAACCTTTCCTATAAATAAAATTGGTACTAGAGAAATAGTTCCCTGATTTGGAAGCTTAACTACTTAGGGAAAAGATCTCAAGATGTATAGGAAGGACACACCTAAGTTTAATACGAATGCGAATGACTTTGGAATGTGGGAAAGTAGGATGAAATTGTAATTTTTAGGAATCTCAGATAATGCAGAGTATTATCTCACCAATGAATATGCAAAACCTTCTGGTATAATTTTTGAAGCACAGAAGAAAGACAAGTTGATTCATAACTCTGTGATGATAGAGCTCACAAGCACCTTGAACAATTCTGAGTATAGTAATATGCAAGATCTGCCTTCAGCCAAGGAGATTTGGGATAAGATGGTACAAGTACATGGTGGAGATGAACATGTATTATAGGAAAAGGTTGATGGACTAAAAGGAAAATATAATGAAATTAATATGCGTTGCACAATTTGGAACCAGGATAAAATAAATTGTCGCATCCATTGAAGGAGTTGGTGGAAAGATGGAATAAAGTGAAGTTGTAAGTGAAATTCTCAGAACACTTCCACACAGGTATGCTATTAGAGTTTCTTCTATACAGGAGCTAAGGAAATTTTATTCACTTATTGGTAGGATTACAACATTTGAATTAAGCAATTTTGACAATAGCCAACCTACTAGTGAAGTTGCATTTCAAGCTATTGTTAATGTTGGATCATTTAGAAAAGGAAAGACTTTTGTTTATGACTCTGAAAAATATGAAGGATTAGTAGTTGAGGAGAAAGAGTTGGAAGAACTTGAAGCATTGATTGTGAGGATATTTCCTAAAGGTAAAGGAAGATACAAAGGGAAAAGTCCTATTGCATGATGTAATTGTAGACGAATTGGTCACTTTGCACATAGATGCCCTAACAAATTGAAAAAGGAACATGAAAGAGAAAATAAAGACAAATACAAGAAGTACAAGGAGTTCACTCAAAAGAGAAAAAAGATATGCTACATCGCTGAAGAAGAAGAAAATAAATAAAATAATGATGAAGATGATAATGATGAGGAAATAATGTTTGTTGATATAAAAGAATATCCATCTATCAAAAATGTTGAAATCAGTGAAGAGAAAGATTTTATCTCAAGTGTGAATTGTAACAATGATTGGATCATTGACAATGGCTTTACACACCATATGACTGGAGATAAGGATAAATTCATAACCATGGAAAAATGTGATAGAGGTTCAGTTAGATTTAGAAATGGTTCTCCCTACATCATCAGAATTAAAGGTTTTATTTCTTTAACTGATGATATCATTTTTGATGATGTTTACTGGGATGATGGATTGAAATATAGCTTGTTAAGCTTGTCTCACTTTAATAACAAAGGATTCAAATTTGAGTTTAGTAATGGAAAATACAAAATATTTGGGAAGATAGGAAAACTTATTGCTACCAGTGAATAGACAAAAGGTAATCTTTTAAAACTAGATAGTACAATTGGTCATTGTTTAATTACTAAAGTAGAAGAAATTTGGTTATGGCATAAGAGATTGTGTCATGTGAACTTTGATAATTTGCTAAAGGTTAGCAAGATGAAAAATGTTATAGGTATACCAATATTGAATAAACCACAAAACATAGTAAGTAAAGAATGTCAGTTAGGTAAGATGACTAATTCAATTTTCTCAAGCAAGGTCTACTCTACAGAACATATCTTAGACTTAGTATACACATATTTGTGTAGACCTATAAGTACACAAAGCTATCATGGAGACAAATACTTTATACTTTTTTTTTACGTCTACTCAAGGATGATGTCGATAATTTTATTAAAAGTTAAATCAAATTATTTTCATATGTTTAAAATGTATAAAGGTAGAGTTGAAAATGAAACTAGAAAAAAATTGAAATCTTAGATCAAACAGAGGTGGTGAATTTACTTTTGATGAATTCAATTATTATTGTGAAGAACATGGAATCAAGATAAAGTTTACTACACCTAGAACACCTCAACAAAATGGAATATTAGAAGAAGTCTATATTGAACAACCTAAAGGATTTGTTGCTAAACAAGGTAAGGATTTGGTTTGCAGATTGCATAAAGAATTATATGGTTTGAAGAAAGCACCAAGAGAATGGTATGGAAGATTACATTATTATCTAGTTAAGATTGGATTTGAAAGAACTAGTGATAATAATAATGTGTATTTGAAAACTGAAAGTGATGAAAAAGTCTTGATTGTTGAAATTTTTGTTGATGATATAATCTTTGGAGGAAATGATTTTTCTTAGTAAATATTTTTCTAAAGAAATGAGGAAAGAATTTGAGATTTCTATGATTGGAGAAATAAAATTATTTATTGGTTTATAAATACAACATATACAAAAATGTATTTACATAACTCAGTCTAAATACATTAAGGAGATATTGAAAACTTTTGGAATGGAAGATTCAAGAACTATTGGTACACCCATGGTAACTGGTTGTAAAATATCAAAAGAAGATGATTCTAAGGAATTAAACAAAAAATTATATAGATCAATGATTTGGAAGCTACAATATGTTGTTCACAACAGACTTTATATTGCACATGTTGCTGGAATAGTTTCTAGATTCTCATCTAATCCTCAGGATTCACATATGACTGCAGTCAAGAGGACATTAAAATATGTTAAAGGAATAGAAACTTATGGATTATGGTATGAAAAGAAGGGAGATTTTAATCTTCAAGAATATATAGATGCAATTGGGCTAGAAATATTGATGACAAAAAAAGCACAAGAAGAGGAGATTTTTATTTTGGAAGCAGATTACTGTCATGGACAAGCAAGAAGTATAATTGTATTTCACAATCCATGGTTGAAGCTGAGTATGTTGTTGCTTCCATTAATTGTCAGAACTTTTAATGGATAAAACAAATATTAGAAGGAATACATGATAAATTTGAAGAGCCTGTTGTTATACATTGTGACAATACAAGTGTAATTAATATATCAAAGAACCCAGTATTGCATTCAAAGACCAATCAGATAGCTATAAAATATCATTTTCTAAGGGAGCAGGTACGGGAAAAAGAGGTAAGATTGAAATACATTCCTAAAAAGGAACAAGTTGCCGATATATTCACTAAACCACTACCTAAGGAGATGTATGAATATCTAAGAGATAAACTAGGGGTCTTACCCCTATTAGAAATTAACTAAATAGAGATGTGGTATGCATCAGTTCATAACATTTTAACATAATAGATTAAGTATGAATTGATGTACATGAATACTTCTCTATGGGGGAGAAGTCTAGGAAAGTGAAAGGAAAAAGAAATTTGATTAGAATAGGTAAAAAAACAAAAGATACTATAATGAGGTTGATCACCTTTGAAAGTGTTGTCAAAGAGGGAGAATAAAGAATAAGGAGAGTATGGAGAAGTGAGAGTACAGAGAAAGAAAAGAGATGAAGAGAAAAGAAAAAAAATGTAGATGCAGAAGAGACAGAACTGAAAGACAAGTATAGATAAAGATACAGACAATGGTGTATCACTAGAAGTTTTTCATCAATTCCAAAGGGGGAGATTGTTGGCATAAATTCTCTAGTTGATAAGGAAGTTAAGTGGATGATGAAGAGGTCAGATCAGTTATAATATTTTTCATTGATGTCAAATAGAAAAGTATTAACTATCGACAAGAAGGAAGACTTATCGACATGAGGAGTTTAGCTATCGGAAGCCAAAAACTATTGGTTAAAAGGGAAAATCACGATGCAATCGACAAGAAGGAAAAATAGGAAAATGGTTTAATAAGATGATGAAGTTATGATTGTTAGATCTAGGTTTAGCATTTTGATGATTAAAGATGATCTACTTCAGGAAGAGACAAGAAGTCTGGTATCATAACAAAGAAGAAGACATGATATCGGTGGAACAGAGGAACTAACCAGTGAAGGACTATTGCGATCATAGAAGAGGATACATATTTGAACAAGAGGATTGGAATGGTATGTTATTGTGTTAAGGAAATTTATTGAATCTGATATAGCAGAATTAGTGCAAACTACAGATCATTTTATTAGTTGTTACTGTCGAACAATTGTGATAGTAAAATCTCTTAATCGCATGACCCTAACATGTCTATTGTAAATCCTTTAACAAGGTGGAATTATCCAAAGAGTGTCTAAGATCCTCTAACTAGGTTAATCCTAATAGGGTATAATACTTTAACATATCTCTATGGAAATCCCATAACTGGGTAGCATTTAATAGTGCTTTTGTAACCCTTAACCGGGCAAGCTCTTTATCAGGCGTATTTTAGAAGAGCACAACTATTTGTGGGCACTGATCTCACACCATTGTTTTTTTACTAATTGGTTTTCCATGAGATAAATACTGATGTAAATTTTGTATGAATGTTTACTTTATGTTGCATGGATGTTTAATGTTATGGTAACCGATAATACTATTATAGGTTAACTAATCTATAATCGATAAATCTATTTGAAGAAGTTTTGGGATTGTCATTTAAGCTTAAGTTATAGATTACTAATTGACCCCTTCCCTCTCAGTAACCTTTCCTATACCTACAATCTCAAAGTGTGGTATTATTCATTAATAATCCCTTTACCTAGCAATTGGGAAGGTGTGAATTCTTGTTCTCATTCCCCTCTTTTGTTCAATGTTGTTATTTTTGTTTGAGATCTCCTCTTTGACGTAGATGTCTTTGAGAAAATATCTCATCCTCCTCTTTTGCATCCCTTAAAAGGATCACTTTATAGTTGTTGAATGATATATCTTTACAACTATCTCTTCCTTGAATCATAAGAGTTGTGTCCTCTTTGGCTTGGATTGTATGTATATTATTTTTTAAAGGATATCTCCTTGGTGTTGAAGGTGTTTATCCTTTCTCTTCTTCTCCTTAAGATGTCAACATAGTCATATCTTTTCATATTAAGGAGGGGCATATATGGAAACCTTGTCTCAAGAATTTTTATTATCCTTATTAACAATATTTTAGGTTGATTCTAACAACATAAAAACACTTTTTAGGGATAGATGACTCTCCTCCATATTCTTTTAGCATATTTAATTTGATACAATGCTTTCCTTGGTTATCCTTTGGATTTTTTGAGTAACAAAGCATGACTTCATAAAACACGTGACCTATCCTTTCTGCAAATTCTCAATATGATTTTACTAGAATAATAAAACTTAATATACCATCAACTCTTTTTTAGGATGAGTTGAGAAGCATAATACAACTTTATTTTGAATCTTCCTCCTCTCTTCACATTGATCTCCTATCATAACCCAAATTTCTAGCTAATGGAATATATGGTTTCCTTTAACTCTCATCAATGATTCCATATCATAACATACTTTTCTAGTAAATTGGGTCAAGATTCCTTTTTTAATCTTTAGTGTATGCTCTCTCTCTTTCCATGTGACCACTTTTATTCTTGTTGCAACAATTTTTTGAGAATCATATTAGTAGTCAAGACATTTTAATTATCAGTGTATCTTCGAATAGTGGACTTGGATCTTTGGTAAGTATTTTGTCTTTATTTTGTGCACCCTTGAATGTGGTTGAATGAGATGAGATCCTAGGGTGTGGAGGCTTTTGCCCTAAAACTTAGTGATATCTCTCTCTCTAACTTCACAATGAGTATGTTGTTGGCTCATACACCTACTAAAATAGGGGCTTGATGTAGCATCATAAATTGCATCACTATTAATTTATCACCACCTAGGCCCTATTTTTTCATGTATGAACTCCCACATCTAGTTCTATTCAGTATAACTTGATTGTACATATAATTTTGACAACCTCTCCAAATAGGACCTCTGTTAGATGCCTAACTGGAGATGGATTTCACATCATATACAGATTTAACAAGATTGCATAATACCAGAGATAAATGCAATACAAAAATAACATGAATAACATGGAATCATATTGCACCATAAATGATATAAAGATATATATTCCATAGCATAATAGTTACAAAATTAAACCCACCCTTCACTTGTTCTAGACTCCCTACAAATAGATGCAACTGGGTTGGTTAAGTCTCCAACCATTACCAAATGATGACACAATTGACACCCCTTCAGAATAATGTTTTATTTCATTAACTAACACAAAATCTTATTTAACTATTCCTATCATAATTTCCACCTACAACCTCTAGTAGCAATTTGGGACCACATTGGGAGGAACAAAACAACTTTAATCACCTTGTTCCTACAAGTTTCCCTATTCCTTGATTTTTTTCTCTATATTGAACGATGTAATGGTTATAAGGTTTTAGCTATAATTTTAAACCCGTGTCAAATTTTGTTGAGTTTTGAACCCCAAAATAGTTGGGAGAGGTATATAAGAAATATAACCTCCTTCATGTTAGTTATTTTTTCAATCAATCTCAATTCCAAATAAATATCTCAACTACAATTTCCCATCTAGAGTCCTCAAGAGAAAATTTTCAAGTATTCAAGGCCTTCTTCTTCAAGATCTATCATTGTGACAAGCTTCAACATCTTTCATCCAATCATGTGTTCATGATTTTTATTTTAGGTTGTTTGGATTCATGTTATTGCATCAATACTTATGGTCACATTCAAAGAACATTTCATCATAAAGTTATAATATATATATTATTTTTGAGATCTAGCCTCTATTACATATCAACAAGCTCTCAATTATATTTCAATTTATTTAAATTTCATGTTCAATTCCAAAAATGAGGTTTGACTTAGGCAAATCCTTTTCAACCCAACATTTTCCTTTATTTTTGCATGTAGGTATGGCTGGAACATGGACGAAAGGATAAATAGATAGATCAGGAGAAGATCTATAGCCTAAAAGTCATTGTATAAAAAACTACCAAAAATAAGGTGACCCAAGTTGCTCCAATCTAGGAAAGTTTCCCTAGTCCTTGAAATTTGGCCTAGTCTTGCAAGTTACCTTAATCCTCTTTCTTTAGCCAAAAATTTATACTGCAATTTATTTTTATCTGTACTTTTAGGATCTTCCATCAAAATCCATCTATTATTTTCCTTTTTCTTTAAGCATGAAAAAATTCATCTTTCATCTTAGATCTTGAATTAATCCTCCATAATTTCATACTCATCTTCTAGTGATCATGAAGGATTACTAAATTTACCTTGTTCCCAAAGATATTGAGCCATGCAGATCATGTTGGCATAACTAATGAAGAGACAAGTTGAGTATGTTATATGGTATTTGTTTGATGCATATTTGATGATAGTTTGATCAGTTATGATGTTTTCATTGATGTTAACTTAGTGTTTGTTGGTTGACAGTGTGCATGTTATGCAAATCTATGTTCAAGAGGTTGGATCTAGAGTTGTGGTAAGAGTTGGCATGTGTTATCATAATGGAATACTAAGTGATGTCTCTAGATGTTATATCTATGACTGCACAGGTTTATCATATGAATGGTGTGAATTATGACTGATTGAAGGTAAATAGGTCAATATGAAGAACACGATGTATCCAAGGAGGAATGGTTTGATGATTGTATCAAATATGTTTGGATTAAGGTTTTGGGGTTTAGGATATATTATCTTGACTATTTTATGGGGTTCTTTTTATTACCACATCATGATTTATGACCGAAAGACCAAGTTTCAATGGAAAAAAGATCGTTCAATGAAAAGTAAAAGTTCTTAGAACAATCAATCAGATCCTCAACCAATGATGATGTATCTATTGGGATTGTTTCTGTTGGGGGTGTTCAAATTCATGTTTTTTCATTGATGTCAACTATATTTTATTTGGTTTCATCAGAAGTCTCAGACAGACTGGTTATGATAGTAACAGGCAGGTTTGACAAATGAGTACAGACAATATCCAGAGTATGAGAGTATGTGAGCATGGATCTATGTAGAGGAATGAATTTATACCTTATGTCTAAGCTTGTTGGAAAGAAAATGGTTATTTTCATTAGTTAAAACTATTTTGGTGAAGAATTTTTATAGATCAATGATGAAGAATTATGACAATGTTAGTCTCCGTTTTTTTGGGATAACTTGGATGCAAGCATGTTTTATAGTATGCAAGCTTGAAGCATGGAAGAAGGCATGGAGGAGAATGTTACTTGTGATTATTTGATTTCTAGGTTCTTGGTGACATTAGCTATGACATGTGATCTTGTGAAGACCTATTCATGGCTGACTACAGAGGTGTAATGTGTTTAGAGGATGGTGAGCATGGGTTATTGATCTTGGGGTGTAATTAATGATTTATATTTGATGTTTACTTGTTTAAGGTACCATGTGTATATTAGCAAGGGTTTATGTAATTAATTGTGCATTAGGGAAGTCTCAATAGGAAGACCTATTTGGTTATTGTATCTTGTATAAAGGAAAGTAATGTCTTGTTGTAAGTTGTGTGGAATTGATTAGATGTTACAAGCATGTGGATGCTAATTATTCTAATGTAGAGAAGTGATTATATTTGTGATGCACTTAATTGGAACTGTATAGGAAAAGAAATTTTCTATCATTCGGTTCATTTTTATAAGTATACTTCTATACTTCTCTTCAGATAGTGGATCGAGAAGGTGGGTTTAACCTTCACATTTGAGTAGTGTGCCTGGGTAGTAAGCTTCATTATTCACCCCTAACAGGGTTCATCCTTTCATAGGTATCTGTACTAAATGTAATACTTAGATCCTAATAGGGATAGATCTCCTAATAGGGACATTATACTAGGGTTTTTAATTCATACTAGGGTTTTTCCCTTAATAGGATTTTCCTCGACAACAAATACTTGTGTTATGGTGTTGTTCTTAAAGTTTCAAATTTGCATTGAGTAATTAGTGTTTAAATTTTATATTTTATTTTAATTGGGAACACAAATGATTCTAACCCCTCTCAATTGTGTTAATTATTATTATCATAGCTTTTGGTCCCTTGAGACAAATCTTAACATCGTGAGGTGATCCAAAAATGTCTTACTATAGGAAGGAGGGTCCAAAATTTGATGCTAAATTTTTTTATAGCTAGAAGAACAAAATGAGAACTCATTTTTTCTGTATGGGTATTGATTACTAGATTACCAAAAAGAAGGATGAGCATATCAAGTCAGAATATGATATACCAAATGCTACTAAAGATGAGAAGAAGATGTTTCATTGTAATATAGTTTCAAGGGAAGCATTGATCAATGCACTATCTGAGGCTGAATTTACTGAAGTTAAAGACCTTGATTCTGCACATAAGGTCTAGACAAGGATAGAAGCAATGTATGAAGGAGATTAGTACACAAATCAAGAAAATTTGTAAAATTAGAAGACTGAGATGGAGATTTAAGAATGTGAGATGATGAGAATACTAGAGCACATGTACAGAGAGTTATAGAGGTTGTTACAGGCATTAGAAACTCCAGAGGCACATATACTGAAGAAGAATTGATCGCAAAGATTCTTATATCTTTGAAACCTTCCTATAAAAAAAATTACAAGCAATAGAGGAGATCATATCATTGACAAATAATTTCAATAGAGAAATGTTGATTGCTTAGTTAACGACCTTTGAGACTACAGAGTTGGAGGTTACTTTACCCAAGGTTGAGTCTGCATTCAAGGTGATTGCGCATAATGACAAAAGGACCCTATCAAGCCTTGAAAACTCCAGCAGAGGTAATAGACATGTAGATCTTGGGGAATATGTTTATGAGTGGGTAAAGATTGAAGTGGAAGAAAAGAAATTGGATGAACTTGTGGCTCTAATAGCAAGAAGGGAAAACAAAGGTAAGGGTAAATTTGAAGGAATTTACCCCTGAAATGTTTTTCTTGTAATAATATTGGTCATTTTGCATCTATATGTCCTAGAAGGTATCCTAAGTATAAGCCTAAGTTTTAGAGGTCTGATTACAACAAGGATAAGGAATACTACTATGATAGTGAAGGTGTGTCTGATGATGATATTATGGATGATGATGAAATTGGATTTGTTTCTATTATAGATGTTGATCATGTTCATGAAAAAAAGACCTAGTATAACATGTTGAAAATAAATCAAAATGGATCATTGATAGTATTTTTTCACATCATATGACTGGCAAGAAAGATAAATTTGTTAAACTGAGTTGATATGATGGTGGTTTAGTTAGATTTGGACATAATACTCCTAAGATGATCATTGGGGTAGATTCAATCTCTCTTGATGGAAAAGATAACACTGATGATGTCTTACTTGTTTATGGACTTAAGAAAAATTTGTTGAGTGTTAGACAGCTTGTAGACAAGGGATATCACTTATAGTTCATGGATGGAAAATGTACTATCAAAGGTCAGTCTGGAAACTCGATCGCGTCAAGTACTAAACAGGGAGGTAATGTGTTTTAGATGAATAATACTAAGGAAACTTATTTTGTTGTGAAGTTAGATGACAGTTGGTTATGACAGAAGTTTTTGTCATATAAACTATGATGATATTGTAAAGTTTGATAACATTAATGCATTCATAGATTTTCCAAAAAATGTGAAGCCTACTAACACTATGTGCAAAGATTGTGTAATGGGAAACCAAACTAAGATCAGATTTAAGAGAAAATCCTTCACAACATAAGATAATTTGGATTTGGTACATACAGACCTATGTGGTCCTACAAGAACAAGATCTTATTATGGTGAAAGGTACATTGTACTCTTTATTGATGACTATTCTAGGATTATGTGGGTTGCATTTCTTAAAGGGAAGTCTGAAGCATTTGATAATTTCAATATTTTTAAAGAAAAAGTTGAGAATGAATATGGTTTGAAGATAAATTATTTAAGGTCTAAGATAGGTGGAGAGTTTACATCTAATTATTGGAAATACAATATGGGAAAGCAAGATACTAAGAGGGGGGTGAATCATATCTTCAACTTTTTATCACTTAAAACAAATTGATCCACAATCATGTATAAATGTGATTGATCTATTATCTAGTAGCATCCATGACAGTAAATAAATAAATCAAGACACACAATTTGGTAACCCAGAAACCCAATAAGGTACGACTGGGGTGGAGATGACACCCACAAAAATATTCACTACTGTAGCAATAGAGTGTGTATATTAGGGCTACAAGATTTTATCATAATTGGTAATCTACCTGGTTAAAGGTCTACCTAGTTAAGAGCTACAGATCATTACAATCTACCTTGTAAAAGTATTTAAACTTACAACAAAGTAAGCACTCGGCTAAGAGATTTAGAAAGGTCTATTAGAACCACTCTGTTAAGAGATTTCACTTGATACACTTGTTAGAATGTCTCAAGATCTGATCCTTTGATATGCACTCTGATGCTGATAACAGATCTCCTCTTTTCAATACCTTCTCTGATCTAATAATCTGATATATCTTTACTTTGCTGCTCACTACACTTTCACTCTGCTATATCTATGCTTCCTCTATCAAACCAACCCTTCACACATCTCTCATGTATGCATATAGCTTCTCTTACAGTACTCTAATTAGGGTAATAAGAAATCTTAATATACTTTATTGATCTGGCAATTAAATCTAGATCAACGATCAGGATCAAATGCTTATGCCGCTTAGGTAATCCAATTTTATGATTGGCTCCATGCCACATAGTGGGATCAAATAATTAAATTGTAACTATCCCATTGAAAATATTAAATTCTTAGATAAGTCAGACTAAAATAGTTTACCTCAAAATTTGTGTCATTCCTGACATACATAACAAAACTATCTTTCTTGGCACAAAAAGACTCTGGCACTCAGCATGGAGTGAACTTGGTAACTGTGTGACTCAAAAACTATTATCTACTCAGCAATGACTATGCCAGATATCTTGGCCTATACTGGATAGCTTGGCCGTAGTGATGACCGGCTAAAACTACCTAGATAAATGACTAAGTGTGGGACACTAATGATCAACAAAACTTAGAGATCAACAATATCCCCCTTTGATATTAGTGGCAAAAACACTTATCATTTACATTCACAAATTTTTCCTAAGTACACAATGTACTCCCCCTTAAATCATACTTCATAATTCATACATAATATACATGCCTTCAACAAAGATATTTATACCTGATTCTGCACATCTTTTTCTATTTCCTGTCCTGTTTCTATTTCCTTTCTTGTTTCCCCCTTGTTTTTTTCACTGATAGTTGTGGGGGTTAAGTTATATTTGTCCAAAAATGGTTTATGAAGCTGTAAAATCAATGTAAAAGATGTATCCCAACTATCCTTAACAAACTTCATAACCTCCAACTTAACTTCTAGCTCGGTAGCTAGACTTACCAAACTATCTATAATAGAGAGATGGGAATCTCTCTTGACCAATTCTTGTGTAGTTGTTAGTTCTTTCTAAATAACCTCTAGATGAGGTATCAAATTAGCCTGAATTGTTATTAATTTGGACCTGATTCGGCCATCTTCAGCCATAAGCTTGGCTAATCTCCTCTATGCATGAGTCAACCTATCAAAATGTAAGGTGCTAGAACTAGCATCCATACTCAATGAACTTGATGTTGACTTCATATCTAAATGAAACTTCTCAATAAGCTATTGATTCTCCTTTGTAAATAATTTTACATCACATAATCTTTTGTACAATGAAAAAACGTTATTTGCAACTTCCTAAAAAATCTCTATTAGGGATTTTTCTTGTATGAACCACAATGCTTGAAATGTCTATTTGAACCTTGTACCTTCTAATTCTAATTCAGAGACAAGGAAAGCCTAATTGCGAAGGACTGGATAAGGTCCTTCTTCATTTTTGAGCTCCACAAATACTCAGGCAGGTTTTACCTCTTAAGATTGCTGTTTACACAGTATTTGTTAATGTGGACACTGATTTGTCATGTATCTTTATTGAACCAACTTATAAATTACCTTGTAAATGACCAAGCATAATCATATACAGGGTTTAACCATACAAATAATAATCTTAAATATGACAAAAAATTAGTGATGCAAGGATCTCAATCCTTCTTCCTTTTCTTGTAGGAGGGATAACCTAGTTGATTCACTCTTCAAGGAATCTATAATATGGACAATGTCCTGCTGACAGAGGTCCTTCACAAGTTCAGCTTGTATGTTCTTAGTAATAGAGTATTTTAATTGATTTGGTTTTGATAACTTGGAATATCTCAGAAACAGATAGATAATCAGACTGTTTTCTAAACCAGTGCCTATCCTTTGGGCTGCAGAGTCAATAATAAGCAAAGGTATCACAGAAACAAAACACACTGAACTGCCTTACAGTTCAAACAATTAGGATAGGTTGCCTTACAAACTATCTTGTCACCTCAAGACTATTGTATCAAATCCTTAACAAAGTAGTATGCTCCTTGAAATCACTTACAACATTTA
>MU227907.1:20423-63664 GCA_018584345.1 Thuja plicata
GCATATGCTTCTGCAACAAGCTCCTTGCAATTCCCGGCTTGGCACTATACCTCTTTTCTTGCCTTTTCATGTCAATTTTGGTAGACATGGAACTGAATAAGCCAAAGGCTTGCATGAAAGAGTTTCTTTTTAGAATTAACAAGGCAGTGCCATCATCCCTTTTGATGGTCTTTGTAAGGGCATCATAATTATTTGCCAAGTCAAGAAAAAGGTCAACATCTAGAAACACATCAGGAACTAATAACCTACCCAGACCACATGTCCAAGGGTTTGAAATAGGGATAGGATTATCAGAATTTTTATAAAAGTATGTAAAAAGAGAGTAACTTGTTGTGCCCAGGGTTGTAGCATCTCTGATGTCCATGAATTCATCCTTAAAAACACCTGCATCAATCTTCCTATTTTGTGTTGAACCTGGCAAAAGCTGGAGAAATTCATTAGAGTAGCTGGGTTTTCCTTTTTGTTCTTCTCCACTGCCTCCACTTATTGAAGTGACGCTCATAGCCCTACTCATCTCTGCAAGCAGCTTGAATTTCTTTCCTTCAACTGATATTGGAACAAATCTAATCTCCAATATCAGCTGTTTTCTCTGAGCACAATCCTCTGCAACTTTTAAAAATCTCTGCTTACTTTGGATACACTGCAACTGCTCAAAATATCACTTTTCACTGAAAATAATCAACCTGGCTCTGAAAACTTGAAAGCACGGTGAACAAGAATGAATGCACTGTCATCTATTTATAGCCATATGATTTAGAGTACATAGCTCATAATTCAGAAATGTTAGTTCTGCCATTAAGTTGCCATGCCGTGAACTTGAAAAACCTAGCCGTAGTTGCACAAAGTTGACAGGAAATCAAATTTTCAAATATGAATCCTTGGCGCAATCATAAAATTTTTAAGATAGCTAACATGTCATCTTCTGATTCATTCTCCGTCATACATCTCAGCTACCTTTTGTGCACAGTAATCAACATTCAAGTTTCTGATTGGTTGCAGCGTGATTCATCCTGTCATGTCAACCACTTGTCCTGTCATGTCAACCACTTGCCACCACTTTTTAGATCTCGTAATCAGGCAACCACGCGACTGTAAGAAGTCTCTTTGTCATGAGCCCTCATTCTTAACTATGGTTCCATTCTCAGACTTGGCGACAATGTACTTTCTTTACCTTGGCAGACTCCAGTCATCTAGCGATTGAGCGACAATACATAAATCAAAGTCGCATGGAGTTATCCTTAACTCATCTTTCTTTTCCAGACTTGGTGACTAGCCATTACTATTAACCTTTACGGTTAATCTCCTTGTCGCTAGATGCTCACTTTTCATTTCAAGACCACACGAAAACCTTTAGTCGCCCAGTCGGGAGATACCTTTAACTTTACCTCAACATATAGCACGTGCCTTTTCTTTGTTTATAGTGACTTTGCGACATGACCTAATCGCCAAGTCAGGAGGATTTTTTTCCTGGGGCATTTTCCTTTCCAGACATCATGACCACCGTCAGATCTTTTCATTCCTTTATCCAACGGCCGGCGCGTAATCGCTTAATATTTTTACATACCCTAAATTCTTTCAGAGACTTCACAACTGAAGGACACATACCTTAGTCTGGAAATCACCCAATCCATTTATCTATTCTGGCGACCTCCTGACAACCCACTTACATCATGACAGATGTCATTTTCTCATTAGTCTTACTTATTACATACTGGAGAACCGAAGCATTGATCTTTTCTGGCGACATCCTGACTGAGTAACACTGCAAACTTCAAACAGTTAGTTGCGTAGTCTAGAGTGAAATCACTTAACTGCCATCTGATCCCGAGACCACGCGACTGAAGGAAAATTTAACTATGAACCCTGCGCTGATATGGCGACAACGCGACATGAAGTAAATCGCAAAGTCTGAGAACATTTGTCATAACTGCTGATTTCTCTTGAGATCACCCGACTGACAGTGGGTCCCATTTTTCATAAAGCTTATAACACTGATATCCCGCGACTACCCGACTAAAGGAAATCGCCAAGCCTCAGGATGCTGAAAGAATATTTTGTTTCGTAACAAGACTACGCGACATAAAGAAAAAGAAAAGTCGGGAGAGAATTTGGAATATTCGCCCTGGGTAATGCGATGAAGCGACTTTAACTTAAAGCACATGTCTTAAGTGATTTGAAAAAGTAACGCTGAAACATAAAACATGTCATAGGGTTTTAATGCATCGTTTAATACTTGGATACTAGGGTTTTTTAGGTTTTTAGCAATCTTTGGCAAGTTTTTAACATGAGCACCTAAAATTTTGCAGAGGGCAAGACGAGGAACAAGGAGAACCAGCAAAAACAGGAAATACAACCAACAATCTCAACAAGAGAAGAAAGTTCAACTTGTTTGGTAGCAATCTCTCCAGATATCTTCTCCAAGACTTTGTTCTCAAATCTTCTCTCAGAATATTGCAACAATTTGTCATTTGCCTCAATATTTGTATCAGTAAATTTTTGCACAATGTGAACTAACTATTCTAGTATTGGTGCTTTCTCATTTACATCTTCCATATAAAAGGATTTAACAAAAATATCCTCTATGTCATGCAGAAATTGCTTCTTCTTTTGTTCCCTCTTCATTTCCTCTTGTCTCTTCTTCCTCTTCAATAGGTCTTGAAGGCTCTAAATCTACTCATATGTCAAACTCTCAGGATCCCATTTAGGAATCACAATGACTTCATCCAACATGACATTTAAGCTTGGTGACTTTTTCTTGTTTAACTTCCTCTTCTTGAGCTCTGGTGAGCTGATACTCAGGTCAGGTTCTATGATACCTTTTCCTTTGTCAGTATCAATTTCAATTGTTGCTTTCATCTTAGTCAAGATTTCCTGTGGGTTAGGTATACTACTCATTTTGGGTCTAGTGGGATTAGATGATACAGAGTGTGGTAGATCCGCCAACACTTGTCTAGCCTCTTGTTCTATAGGCTTATTTTCAATTTCTTCCATTTTATCTCCACTCTCTAAAACTATTTGCACAACCTCTAAAATAGGTGGAATAGTATTGATTACCTCCTTTTTTCTTTCTTTCTCTGACTTGGCCTCAGTTGTATGAATGGGTGATTGCACACCTGTGTCTGCCGACTCATTCTAATCGTTAGCATCTACATTGTTGTTCTCTCCAAGTGTAGTGTCAATGGGACTATCCATTGTCAAATCTATAGTTTTCCTATCTCTTGTTTCCTCTTGTGGTTTTGTCTCAGTCTCTACTTTAGCAATAGAAGTTTGGTCTTCCATTCCCTTTGGCTCTGAGGTGCTTTCACCTTTCTCATCAGCCTTCTTAGTGATTAACCCAAAAGTTTCCTTCCATATTCTGGTGCTCTATTGTACTACACCTTCAACATCATTTTTTAGAATTGCATAGGCTCTCTATTTAGGAATAAAATTCCTTTGATATTGCTCAATAAACTTGGCTATCTATTTCTTGGTTAAATCATGAATGACCTTAGCTAGTGTTCCTTCCCTTATCTATCTTTTGGTCATCAAATCATACTGCCACTTTTGTGATAAAATATCATAAAGTTATGTAGGAACAAGGTTTCCTATCTCTACATGTGTCATCTTGAATGTGCACATCATATCTAGTAATGCTTCTTGAATCTTATGCTTGTTAGCTATGCTTTGCTTCTCATACTTGATAAATTTAAATCCTACTAAACCAGTTGTACTTCTAATATTCTTGCATACCTCATCAATAATGGTAATTGGTTTATGTGATGTTGTAGGTATGTTTCTAGGTTCATATGTATCTATCTTCTCCTCATCATCTTCTTCTTCCAAGATTAGTTTTCTCCTTGGTTTCTTCTCAAGCTTGCTTGGTACTGCCTTAGTTCCAACTTATTTTCTCTTCCCTAAACTTCTCTCTCCAACATTCTTCTTTGTATAGAATTTTGTTGGCTCAACATGAGATGAAACGGTTGATGCTCTAGTCCTAGGTCGGCTAGCAATAGGAGGGGTAGTCTTAGGTTTGGATTTTCTTTCTTTAGTTTCCTTGGAAACCACTAGCTACTTCCATTTTCCTTTCACAGTGATATCCTCTTCACGTTCACTCTCTTCTTCTTTACTATACATATCTTCTCCATGTCCTGTTGATAAACCCAAAGGAGCATCCTCTACTTCTTCATCACTCTCAATTCCAACCATCTTCTTCAGATTTTTGACAATCTTCTTCATTTTCCTCTCCATAGTGCCAGCCTTCAAATCCATAGAGATTTTGGACTTATCTTCTTCATAGCTTCCAAAATGTTTGGCTGCACCATCAATTTCCTCTAACAATAGAGTTTTTATTGCTGCAGATGTCTCATTAATGTTCACTTCATAAGGTAATGGCCTCAGCCATGATACCCTTGGCACTACTGTCTGCACATAGGTGAAATATGTGTCTACTAGGAAACAAACATCCTCATAGTGTTTCTCAACTAGTGATTTGGGAATTCTACTCCTCAATCTCATCTTTTTCTTAAATTTGACAAAATATGTTCCCATCACATTGTCAAAATTATCACCTAATTACTGAATAAATGCATCGATTTGCTGTGTAATAGGTCTGTCTATTTTCCACACTATGTTTCCAAAAGTAGGAAATGTATTCTGTATGTAGAAAAATATAAAAATGAACAAAGATCTGAACTTACACATTGAATTCTTTGCCTTTCTAATTGGAGCAAGGTTCTTGGCCAGTTGCATCAGTTGAAGCTCGAAAAGGTCATAAGTATGATCCTTCTTCACAATCTTCTAAGCTTGGTCAACTGCAATGCATGGGACACTGTCCAGTCGGCTCGACTGATAAAACTTGTGAGAAATAACCCTAACTGCAAAATCAAGCTCCAAATTTGTAATATTAGAGATCGTCATTCCTCTTTTATTCCAAATGGCTCCAGTGAATTCTTATATGTTTTCCTAACTCTGACATCTCATGGTTCTCTTCCTGTTAAGAATTGGATAACCAGTTACGCGATGGATGATTTCCTTTGTAATCTTAACTGGTCCATTTTCCAGGAATATGTTCATGTCATGTACACAACTCAGAACAAGCTTCATCCATTCCATTCTAAAATCCCTTAGAAAATATAGGGCACGAGTTAACCCTCTCTCGACTAAATGTTTGTGTTCAACTTTTAGGGCTTCATCTTTGCACAATTTTTTGTAAGATTCTCTAAGCTCATGATTTCCAAATTCACTTATCTTGCACATATAACATGACCTAATATCATGAATCATGAGTACCTTAGGTGGAACTAATGATAGGGCTCCAATTAGATCACCCTAGATGGCACTCTTAGGAACTACTCAAAAATTAGGAGGTGCACAGGTGTCGCTCCTTACCAATTGAACTTTTAGCAACTCCTTATCCATACCCTTCGCTGTTGTGGATGAACTAGCGGCCATGATTCTAAAATAAATAGGGTTTCAAAGATGATGAATAGAATACCTTGGCGGATGTCAAAATTCACACTTTTACTCAAGATAGCCAATGATACGCTGTAGAAGTCTTCAAAATATCTTTGCAGAAATCAAGTTCGCAAATGCTCCAACACTCTATGAAATTCTCAATCGCAAGGTAAAAATAATGAATGAATGGCTCATTCCTTTATAGGCTCTAAAAATCAAAAGTTAGATTTGCAATAAATGTTTTGTCCATTGAGTGAGTGCCAAACAACTGTCCTCGGCTGACTCACAAAACTTGTCTATCTCTAGGTCGCAACCCATACCAGTTCAACACATACTAGATAACTTGGTCTTAGTGTACAATAATACTGTTGCTCAACACCTATAGTGCATATTGACTTGTCTAGGTACATGTCTCAAAAATATGTCCTGATGCATCTTAACATATGCAGATATGGACTTTTGCACTTTATATGTTAGGAACTGATAAAAGATATGAGATATAAGAATAGTTCCTTACATACCTTTCTTTTCTTAATTAGTGATGGTGTGATCACCTGATCCATTGGATTGGGTGGCCTCGGCTTCAGTAGCTTTGATGTTTCTCGGTTCTATTTTCCTTATCCATGTCTGGTTCATCTGTGCTCTAATTTATTCAATAGTAGGAGCAGTTACCCTTGTCTTGCAATCCTTCCTAGTGTGATCGATCTTCAGACAATTATAGCAAACTAGGCTTTTGTTCATCCAACTCTTAGATTTTCCTCTAAAATGTGTCTTTATGCAGTTTTCTAGAACATGCCCATACTCACCACAGTAATGACAAATATGCAATGTGTTGTAATCCCAATTGTAAGTGTTACCTTTCCTTGGTGATTTTGTTTGTGTCTTTCATGTCCATTGTTGTTTATCATTAGCTCTGCAATCTTGTGCTCTATGTCTAAATTTTTGACAGTTGTAACAATACACATTGAATCTAGGTGTGGGAGGTACATTTTTTACCTTTGCCCAACATTCATGTGCTTGATGTCCAAACTTCTTACAGTTAAAGCAATAACCATTGAACTTAGGTTTAGGATTGGACTTACCATTATTTCTTTGGCAGATGTTTGTTGTGTGTTCTGGTTTTCCACAGTGGTGGCATACAAGCTTGTTGCTCTTTAACTTTGCATTCCTCTTTTCACCAATCTTAGATGATTCTCCTTTCTCAGTAGATGCTTGTTGTTCAATATGAACTAATCCAAAAGAATCTTTAGATCTCCTTGATGCTTCCATCAGTTTTTCAAAATGAGTTAAAGCTTCATTGGGTCTATTCAATCTTTCATTAAGTTCTCTCTCAAATCTCAATTCATATTTCAATTAACTGTTCTCATATCTCAGATTCACAATATCCATGTCTTTCCTACTGATCTCCTGATTTGCAAGTAGCATTTGATTCACCATGTCAACCTAATTATTTTTCATCATTTGTACATCATGTATCCTTTCATCAAGTCTGATAGTCATCATTATTTTGTCTTCTTCATCCATAGCTTTGTCATTTTTCTTCTTTTGTTCCACTACTTCACATAGTCTTACTGTTTACATTTCTTGTTATCTTTTCAGGTTTCTGACTTCTTCACACAATATATTGTTCTTTTCCAGTAGATCTAAAATTTATGCATTTCTCTTAGTAGAGTTTCCATTCTAAAATAGATTTGCAGTGTCTTCTTCCTGATAATGAGTGTCATTCATTTGTTTGGAAAAATGTTTCCGAGATATCAAGGACTTTCTCAATTCTTGTCTTGCTGTCTCAATCTAATGTAATGCTAGCTGAATTTCAATCTTTTTATTCCCAATGACTTTACCCAATTTTTAAATCTCCATCTCAAGATCTTTACTCTCAAGATTATTAAAACCTTTTGTAGGAGAACTGAGCTCTGATACCAATTGTTGGAAATACAATATGGGAAAGCAAGATACTGAGAGTGGGGTTGAATCATATCTTCAAATTTTTATTACTTAAAACAAACTGATCCAAAATCATGCATAAATGTGATTGATCTATCATCTAGTAGCATCCATGATAGTAAATAAATAACTCAAGACACAAAATTTGGTAACCCATAAACCCAATAAGGTAAAACTGGGGTGGGGATGACACCCACAAAAATCTTCACTACCACAACAATAAAGTGTGTTTGTTAGGGCTACAAGATTTTATCACAATTTGTAATCTACCTAGTTAAAGGTCTTCCCGGTTAAGAGCTACAGATCATTACAGTCTACCTTGTAAAAGGATTTAAACTTACAACAAAGTAAGCATTTGGCTAAGAGATTTAGAAAGGTTTGTTAGAACCACTCTATTAAGATATTTCACCTGATACACTTGTTAGAATGTCTCAAGATTTGATCCTTTGATATGCACTCTAATGCTGATAACGGATCTCCTCTTTTCAATACCTTCTCTGGTCTAATAATATGATATATCTTTACTATGCTTCTCACCGCACGTTCACTCTACTATATCTGTGCTTCCTCTATCAAAACAACCCTTCACACATGTCTCATGCACACATACATCTTCTCTTATAGTATTCTAATTAGGGTAAGAAGCAATCTTAATATACTTTACAGATCTGGCAGTTAGATCTAGATCAACGAGAAGGATCAAATGCTTATTCCACTTAGGCAATCCAATTTTCTAATTAGCTCCATGCCATGTAGTGGGATCAAATAATTAAATTGTAATTATCCCATTGAAAATATTAAATGCTTAGATTAGTCGGCCCAAAATAATTTACCTCAAAATTTGTGTCATTATTGACATACATAACAAAACTATCTTGCTCAACACAAAAAGACTCTAGCACTCAGCATGGATTGAACTTGGTAACCATGTGACTTGGAAACTATTATCTGCTTGGCAATGACTGTGTCGGATAGCTCAGCCTATACTGGATAGCTCGATCATAGTGATGACCATCTAAAACTACCTAGATAAATGACTAAGTGTGGGACACTAATGATCAACAAAACTTAGAGATCAACACTAATGTGTTCAATGCTTATTATGAAGAGAATGGGATATACAGATAAAAATCTGCTCCTAGAAATCCACAGCAGAATTGAATTGTAGAGATAAAAAAAAATGGGACTATATTAGACACTTCTAGGACTATGTTGCTTGAAAAAAATGTCTCACATATTCGTTGGAGAGAGGCAATCAGCACTACAGTCTACACTTTAAACCAAGTATATATTAGACAAGGTATGAATAAGACACCCTATGAAATTTGGTTTAAGCATACTCTTATTGTGAAATACTTTAGACTATTTGGTAGCAAGTGCTATATCAAAAGGGATGATGAGATAGGAAAGTTTGATGCTAGAAGTGATGAAGGAATTTTCCTTGGATACTCTATAAGAAGTAAGGCCTATAGATGTTTAAATTTGAGATTGAGGAAAATAGTTGAAATTTCTAATGTGAAGATTAATGAGAGGTTTCAAATTCAATAAAGAATGTATGACTATGATCAAATTTCAGAGAATATGGAGTTTTCTACTAGATAAGAGGAAAATCAAAATTCTGAGATTGACAATGGAATTGAGGTATGTCTTATTAGACCTAATAGAAAACCTAAGAATCCAAAGTATGTTCAAATAAATCATCCTAAAAATCAGATTATTGGTAATGTTGATAAGGGCATGATGACAAGATCTAAGATTAGGAATGAAAATTTTCTGATTTCACAAGTAGAACCTAAGACTACTGATGAATCTTGTAAAGATGAATCTTGGATTAAGGCAATGCATGAAGAATTGGATCAGATAGAGAAAAAAAACACTTGGGAATTAGTTCCTAGACCTAAGGATAAGAATGTGATTAGTACCAAACGCATTTTCAAAAATGAAATGATTGAAGAAGGCATGGTTGTAAGAAATAAGGCTAGATTGGTTTGCAAAGGCTACTCACAACAGGAAGGAATAGATTTTGAAGAAACATTTTCTCTTGTTGGTAGACTAGAAGCAATAAGATTGTTCCTTTCTTATGTAGCACATAAAGACTTTAAAGTATATCAGATGGATGTAAAGTCTACATTTATGAATTGTGATCTAGAAGAAGAAGTCTATATTGAGCACCTAATAATTAGCCTTTGACAGATGATAAAGTTATGGTTTCCAGGTTAAAGAAAACATTGTATGGACTAAAACAAGCACCTAGAGCATGGTATGCTCGGTTAGGAAGGTATTTATTACATATATTGGTTCCAGAAAAGGCATTATATATAGTAAATTGTACTTAAGAACTAGTGAAGATGGAATCTTGATTATTTAAGTATTTGTGGATGACATTATTTTTTGAGGAAATGATAAAATGAGCAAGAAATTTGTTGAAGAAATGAAAAGTGAATTTCAAATGCATATGATTGGTGAAATGAAGTTCTTCCTTGGTTTGGAAATTACTCAAGATGATCATGGCATTTTTATTTCTCAAACCAAGTATCTTAAGGAATTTGTAAAGAAGTTTGGGATGGAATATTGTAAACATGTTGGTAAACCTATGGCAACTGGTTGCAAACTTACTACTACTGATGAATCTCAAAATTTCTTTCAAACAAAATACAAGTCCACTATTGGAGGTTTGTAGTACTTAAATCACACTAGACTAGAAAAAGATAGTGCAAGTAGAATTTTTGTGAGGTTTCAAGCTTATCCTAAGGAGACCAAATTTTTTGCAGTTAAGAGGATATTCATATATCTGAAAGGAAAATTGGAATATGGATTATGGTATGAAAAGTCTGATGATTTTACACTACATGCTTATACTAATGTAGATTGGGAAGGAAGTGTTGAGGATATAAAGAGCACTAGTGGTGGTGAATTTTTCCTTGGTAATAGGTTGGCTTCATGGTTAAGTAAGAAGCAGGATTGTATAGCTCAGTCTACTATTGAATCAGAATATGTAGCTACTACGATAAATTGCGCATAGATTGTTTGGAAGAAACAAATGCTAAAAAATATTAGGATAACCTTTGAAGAGCCAGTGACCATACATTGTGATAATACAAGCACATTGAACATGTCAAATAATCTTGTTATGCATTCAGAAACTAAACATATTTCATTCAAGTATCACTTTTTGAAAGACAAGGTTGCAGAAATGGAAGTTAGATTGTAATACATTAGTACAAAGGAGAAAATAGTAGATATATTCTCTAAACCTTTACCAAAAGATGCCTTTGAGTATCTTAGAGGTATGATTAAGGTGAGTATCTCTCCTTGTAAGAACTAGATGATGCAGGAATGCATCAGTTCATTAAAATCTATACTATTCACTAGACTTGATGCTTGGATCCACTCCTTAGGGGGAGTGATTGCAGGAACACTACATAACATATTTGGGTGATCAAGCACCTGGTTTTTTACAGACATGAAGATTTTAAAAAGATACATCTTGAACTGGTGGGTTGTATAGAGAAGGAAAATTTGTGGCACCATTTTCCATTGATGTTAAAGGGGGAGAGAGTCAAGTGAAAAACCCCTAGTGCCTAAGGGGGAGCTATGAAGAGGATATTGAGAAAGTTGTATTGAGAAGGGTACTCCTGGGTTGATGGTTTTTCTCATATGTTTTCATCAATAAAAAAGGGGGAGATTGCTGGGATTTTTTCTTTTTGGGGCATTGGCATTCATGTTTTGTCATTGATCTCATCATATGTTTCAGTTTGTTTCATCATAAGTCTCAGACAGATTGGTAATGACAGGAACATGCAGGTTTGAAAGATGTGTACGAACATTGTACATAGTATGATAGTGTGCAAGCACAAATATATGTAGATGAATGAATTTATACCTTATGTCTAAGGTCCCTAGATTGAATATGGTTATTTTCATGAATTACAATTGTTTTGGTGAAGACCACTAGTTACAGAGCAGTGACAGAAAATTATGACAGAGTTAGTTTCTACTTTTTTGGGATAACTTGGATGCGAGAATGTTTTCTGGTATGCAAGCTTGAGGCATGGAAGAAGACAATTTTTAGATTGTTACTTGTGATTCTCAGGTCGCTGGGTCCTTGGTGATGTCATTTGTGGCATGTAATCTTGCGAAGACCTATTTATGGCCAACTAAAGAGGTGTAACGTGTTTAGAGGATGGCGTGCATGGATTATGGATCTTGGTGTGTAAATAATGATTTATATGTGATGTTTACTTATTTAAGGTACCGTGTGTATCTTAACAATGGTATATGTAATTAATTGTGTATTAGGGAAGTTTCAATAGGCTGACCTATTTTCTTATTATATCCTATATAAAGGAAAGTAATGTCTTGTTGAAAGTTGTGTGGAATTGATCAGATGTTGCAAGCATGTGGATGCAAATTATACTAATCTAGAGAAGTGATTATATTTTGGATGCACTTCATTGGAATTTTATACGAAAAGAAATTTTATATCTGTCAGTTCATTGTTATAATTATACTTCTATACTTCTCTTCAGACAGTAGATCCAGAAGGTGGGTTTAACCTTCACATTTGAGTAGTGTGATTGGGTTGTGAGCTCAATTATTCACCCCTAACAAAGTTCATCCTTTGAAATGGATTTGTACTAAATGTAATACTTAACTCCTAATAGGGATAGATCTCCTAATAGGGACATTATACTCTTAGTACATTAGTTGTGGGTGTTAATTACTACTGGGGTTTTTCCCTTAACATTATTTTCCTTGAAAACAAATACTTGTGTTATGGTGTTGTTCTTGAAGTTTCAGATTCGTATTGAGTAATTAATGTTAAACTTTAAATTTTATAGTAATTGGGCACACAAATGATTCATCCCCCCTCTTAGTTGTGCTAATAGTATCATGTTGTGGTAAGTGGTTATGTGTTCCAAGGATATTAGTGACGTTGTAGATTGACATGGTTTAATGAGTTGAAATTTTTATGATCGTTATGATAAAATTTATTGAAGTTATGCAAGAACATTGGAAAGTGTGTTTTCGATTGATTTTTCTTTGTCAAATCGATGTGTGGTTAGTATTGGAAATCATACAAATCTTGTTATCATTGGATTAGGATTTGGTAATATTTTTTGACATATTTGAGATGAAATTCAAATGTAATTTAGGTTATTTTTCCACCTTTAGTTGTAAAATGTTTTATATATCATCTTGATGTATTATGAGAAGTGTGTGTGGAAGAGAAATATCGATAATGGATTTGTACAATTGTAGGGTTTGGATAGTCTGCATGTAAAGAAGAGATTGATCTTAAACTAGATCTGTACTAGCAGAGGAGGGGTTCTATTTTCTCATATCACTTTCACTTGATGATTCCTATCTATTTCATTAAGATATATCCCTTAACTAGGTAGACCCTAACAGGTTTAATCTGTAAATCCTTTAACTAGGTGACTATTTAATTAGGGTTTGAAATCCCTTAATGGGGTTACTCCTAATAGGGTAAATCTCCTAACATGGTAAAGCTCCTAACTGGGCTAGAAGTAAATCCCTTGACTGTTTGGCTCCTAACAGGGTCTTTCTCTTAACCGGACATTTGTAAGCTCCTAATAGGGATAAGATATTAACTGGTCATACTTTAGAAGAGTGTAGGATTATTTGTGGGTGTCATCCCCATAGATGGTTTTTTCCAGTTGGGTTTCCATAAGAACAATATTGGTGTTATTATGTTTCATGATTGTGCATGTTTATCTTTATTGGTTTGTTTATTCATGCAATGGATTTTAATTGATGCAATTTATTGAATGGTTTATGAAAATTTTAATTTTTAGATTACAAATTCACTCCCCCTCTCAGTTATATTGGATCTAATAATACTAACAATTGGTATCATGGCCTTGGTCCTCTTTGTGGTAAGCCTAACAACTTAAGGAAAAGATCCAATAATGAGAAAGGAAACTCCCAAATTCTCTAAAGAAAAATACCTGGTATGGAGAGACAAAATGAAGTTATATCTAAAAGGTATGGGATCACAATATAGGATGCATGTCACATGAAAGTATATCAGTCCTACTAGAACTCTCACTGTATGTTAACTAAAGGAATAACTTGAGAATACTCAAGCACAAGAAGCTATTGTAATTATCTTATCCAATATTAAATATGTTGATGTTTGTGGACTTGATACTATCTATGATGTTTAGGAAAATTTGAATAAAATATGATGTAGTCAAGATCAGAGGGTCCAAGAATGGATTGTCCAAACTTGCAGCAAACAATCATAATAGTGGAAACAATCAGTAACACAAAAATATAATCAACATTCAACTTTATATTATCATAGATAATCAATTACATCCAACATGCTAGGTTGTAAGGCCTTCTTGTTTATGGCCAATTACAAGGAATAACTCAAGGTCTACCATAGATATTTTGTAATTATCAAGCCATTTCCCTTTTGCTAAAGCATACAACTCCTTACACAACTTCTCAGATCCAATACTCAGATCTGATATCCAAATCTAAATTTGATTCCCTAAGCTAAGAATAGAATACAACTTAAATACAAGAGGAAACCAATAGGTTGGCCTAAAATTCACAAAATATAACATTGGAGAAGCCAATGACCCAGATTCAAGTCCACACAATCCCAAATGAGATATCAAAATTAATTGTCGCGACCCAAATTAAATACACAAGGTCAGCCTCAAGTTTTAACAAACCAAAAACCCAGTCAATGAGAAAAAAAACTGAGCAACAAAGACCATTCAAAAATGTAGAATCGAGCCAGCTGAACCTACTCAAAGAAACTACCAAGTAGAAAGAACAAAGCATCGAGTCACCAATAGTAACTAAGTCACCGATAGTAGCCGAGTCACCAATAGTAACCGAGTCATTAGTAGTGATCAAGTACCAAGCAACACCATTGAGTAGAACACCACCAAGCTTAGTCATCGAGTCGACCAACCACTGATCAATAGGAAACTTAGCCACCAAGTACTCAACTGAGGACTCCTCTAAGATACCAAACTCCAAAAGAAAAAAAAAATTTGTTTGATACAAGATTTCCAAGAATCCTAGGATGCTCCTACATCAGACACCCCAGGTAAAGAAGATGTTCTCATAAAGGAAATCATGAACATTGTAAGGGAATAAGAATAGGTATTCCATACTTTTTCTTAACCCATATCTCCTATTGTCCCTCATTCCATGATTTCTTCACTCTGTCCATCATCCCCTTTGGAAAGTTCAATTGCCCTGTACTTTTCTCATATCCCCTACTTGCAACCGACAATAGCTAAATTTGATCATCCTCTGCCTTCTGTTGTTCTCTTAATCCACTTCTGATACCATTAGTATTTTGGCGAATGACATCCTCACCAGAATTACTAATCAATTAAGTATCATCTACATCTCTCTATGTCACAAGTGTCAATATCTGTTGCACCACCTTAGTCAGAAATGCTATTTGTTTCTTAATCTCTAAAATCTCCTCAGAGATGTCATTATCTTTAACTTTTTCTTTTAATTTATCCTTCCTTTCCCCTATAGGAATAGGTTCATCAACTCTTCCAATGTCACTCGCACAACATCTAATGACCCCACATCTCTTAACTCCTGCTTCCTACAAAGGTACCAATTTATACTCAGAACCTCCCTTCCTAACTAGATAGGTATTAGCATGACCATTAAATAATATACATTTTTCATATTGCTAAGGTCTACCAATAAATAGGTTACAAGCATCCATATGCATCACATCACATAATATTTCATCATAATAAGATCCAATCTTAAAATTAACAAGTAATTTCTCCTCAATCCTAACATTAGACACATCTTGTATCCAACTAATCTGATAAGGATTAGGATGTCTCCTCCTTTCCAAATTCAACTTACTAACCATCTCTTCTGAAAAAAAGTTCTCAGAACTACCACCATCAATTATGAAATTACATACCTTATCCTTGCACTTACATATGGTTCTGAAAAAATTCCTTCTCTACACTATTTCATTAATACATTTATGTTATCTCCTAGCAATCATAACTTCACCTTCTTCTGCAACATTCACTGGACTCTCCTCAGTAGTCAAGGTAAACTTATTTTGAGGACATGAATAATATATATGCCCCTTTTCACCACACTAAAAACAAGTACCGATGAAATCACTTCTTCCATACCCACGATATTAATCGTTAGTGGTTTGATTACTGTTAGATCCTACCTCGTTCTACTTAGGATTCTCCACCACCTTACTCTCAACAGTTTTTTCATCAGTCTTACCACCTTAGTTTCTGTTATTATATTTTCTTTCAAAATTCTTGTTTAGATTCTCTTCAATCTTCAATGCCATCTGATAAGAATCCCCTATTTCTTTCATCTGAATAGTAAGTAACTCTTCTTGAATACTAGGTCTCAAGCCATAGATATACCTACCATTCTTCTCTTTATCAACTTTCGAGTGACTAGTCCTACTTAGGAACCTATAAAGCTCCTTGGTATACTCTTGCATTGATTTGGTTTCCTGCCTCAAACCTTGCATCTTCTTAACTATCTCCAATTCATAATCCACCAGAATTAATTGCTTCTTCAACTTTTCAACCATTTGGTTCCATCTGATGATCTTCTCTTTACTTCTCCAAATTATTTCCAACTGAACTTCTCACCGCCATATGTTTGCATGACCTTTTATCTTTGTCTTTGCAAACCAAACTCTATCAAGATATTCTACTTCTTCATACTCAAAGTATTCATCCATCTCATTAATCAAATTGATCAAATCTTCTAACCTAAGGCTTCCAGCAAATGTAGAAACTTCGTTCTTTGGTATTTTCCCAATTTTAGATACAACTCTCAGAATTATAGCCTCCTTTGGATCTTCTACAACTTCTTCAAAATGATCTTATTCTTCATATTCTTCACCATTATCTCAGTGTTCTTTAGGTGCATTCTTTCTTGCAACTCCTCTTGCATATCTTGCACCTGCTTCTGTAAAGTTTGTAAATATTCAAGTTTGAACTGCACCTTAGGTTCTTCTTCTATGATCTCGTGGGTTTTATTCAGAGGCATCTTTGATCCACCAATCTCCTCTGATTGAAAACCTAACTCCTCCTCCAGTGATTGAAACTTAGCTCTGATACTATCTGATGCAGTCAAAGATTGGAGGATCCAAGAATGGACTGTCCAAACTTCAGCCAACAACCATAATAGAAGAAAAAACCAATAACATAGAAATATAATCAACATTAAGCTTTATATTATAATAGATAGTCAATTACATCCAACATGTTGGGTTGTAATGCCTTCCTAGTTATAGCCAATTACAAGGAATAACTCAAGATCTATCATGGATATTGTGCAGGCATTAGGTCATTTACCTTCTACCAAAACATACAACTCCTTACACAACTTCTTAGATCCAACACTCAGATCAGATCTCCAAATCTAAATTTGATGCCCTAAGCTAAGAAAAAAATACAACTTAAATACAAGAGGAAACCAATAGGTCAGCCTAAGATCCACAAAATCTAACATTGGAGAAGCCAACAACCTAGATTTAGGTCCACACAATCCCTAATGAGAGATCCAAATTAAAATTCATGACCCAAATTAAATACACAAGTTCAACCTTGAGTTTTAAAAAACCAAAAACCCAATCAGTGAGAAATCCATCAAGCAACAAAGACCAGTCAGAAACATAGAACCGAGCCAACCAAACCTACTTGGACAAACATCCAAGCAGAAAGCACAAATCACCAAGTCACCAAAAGTAATTGAGTCAACAGTAGTTACCGATAACCAAGCAACACCACTGAGCTTAGTCACCAAGTTGACCAACCACTGATCAACAAGAAACTACACCACTGTGTACTCAACTGAGGATTCCTCTAAGCTACCAAACTCCAAAAGAAAACATATTTTTGTTTGGTACAGGATTGCCAAGAATCCTAGGATGCTCTTGTATCAAAATATATGGAGGAGATATTCATGTGCAAAAAGCTAAGGAATACATTCTAAAAGGAAAGTAAGATGACATGAAGATGGTAGAAGGAGACAAAATTTCACAATATGGTCAAAGAATAAAAGAAGTTCTTGGTGCTATCAGAGGTGCTAGTGGAGCTATTGATGATGCAGTCAAGGACATGGAATCCTACAAGGATATGTAAAATCCTTGTAGCAGTTATATACATAGTGGAAATCAACAAGATACAATCAAAAACATGATTTTCATCCAAACAACAAGTTTTATTAATCATAATTTCTTTATACATGCCAGGTTGTAAGGTCTTCCTAGTTTAGGACAAGTACCAAGGAAACCTAAATAATAAAAAACTAACACATACCTATAAAGATTTTCCTAATTCTTAGAGAAATCCTCTAGAAGCTTATCTGTTATTCAACCCTTCTCAATACTTCTTCCTCCACTATTTCTTTCTTCCCATATAATCACAAAACATAAATTTATACACAAACACAAATAGGCCAGCCTCAACTAACTTTACATATCCCAAGAAACTTGTCATACCCAATCGGCCTTAATCCAAATTAAATACAATACTTAATTCATTTCTTGAGGACCTATCCAAAAAATAAATTCTTCCACACATAGATCCACATAGGAAATCATACCATTCATCACCAACGATCAGAACAACGACCGCAACCTCGATCAATCAACCTGTTAGCTCCAAGAACCAATGTCATGAAGAAAAACAACAACAATCAATTGAGAAATCAATAGTATCTCACAGAATACAACACCAAAAGAATCTCTATCATATATATATCATCTATGAACAATAAGGAATAAACCATTTTGACCACTCCTGTCCAACATCTCTACAGATCGATCGCTAACCAAATCTTAGAAAACTACTTGGAACCAGAAACTCCTTCATACATCCAGTCACAGAATGAAACATAACTCAAGCACGGTAAATCCAAATGATTTTTTATCATAGGAAAATATTCATAATGACCCCATGAACAACATATCATGATTGCACCTTTTAAAGATCAACAGAACTTCACTGAGATAGAAATCACCCAATCTCTGACCTAGAACAGAAACAAACATAAAAATTGGTAACACAAGTCCACCAGAACACTGATTATTTTTGGATGATAAAAGATTATCGAGGATCTAAGATGCTCCTACTTCAAACACCTAGGCTAAATCAAAAAATTATGTCTCACACTTAGATGCTACAAGAAAAGAAAAAGTCAACCACTTCATCTTAATCATCGGTTTCCCAATCCATAAGGTCAAGAACAAAAATCTTCCCACAAGAAACCTTTTCTTCTTCCACTCAAACCTTTGAATCTTCTGCACCATATCCAACTAGTCATCACACCTTCCAACAAGAAAAATTGATCAACATCCTTAGCACAATGCATCAGATCTGCACTCTCCTTCACAGATAAATCATGCAACTCATCATCTTCATCAGCAACAAGGAACCCAAGATTCTCAACCTCACTATTAGCCACCTCTACATCCTTATCTAACTCTGCAACATAAGTAACAATATACCTTGTCTAAAAGTCCTCATGAAAAAAAATAGGTTCAACATCTCTAATGCAAACCCTATCAACAAGGTCATCACCTTCACAAAAATGTAATTCTTCCACCTCATCAGAAATCTCATTACTCACAACAAGATGCTTTGCAATTTTCACATCAGATCCATCCATCTGATCATGAAAACCACCTACAACCTCAACCTTAGAAAGGTTAGTGTATTCCTCTTCAAGAACAACATCAACTTGTCATTTCCTCCAATAAAGAAGCCTCTTCACATGCTAATCAAACATTTTTCTTCATACCTGTCATCTCATTTCTCAAATCAGTCATCTCAATCCTAATTTCATCCTCAATTAGTTTTAGTAACCTAGGGTTCATTCTCCTTGGTGGCATCCTTCTAGATCTAAGGTGTAAATTCCTCCAATCAATGATTTGATTCACCAAATATGATGCCCTAACCCTTGCAAAACCCTAGTAAAACCCTAGTTGTCAAGAACAACTCAACAAGTATGAAAAAAATATTCTTTCCAGCAACCTTGTGCGAATATTTTGCTCATGCAAGTCAGATCCAACCTCTACCACCTCACAAGAATGCCATAGGATCACCACAAGTCCAAAATTAAGACTGGTAGCTACCATAGCAATATCAAACCAGCTCTGATACCATCTAATGTATTCAAGGACAGAGAATCCCCAAAGGAGATGTCAAATCCTTGCAAAAATTATCTACATAGCAGAAATCAACAAGATACAATAAAAAACAACATGATTTGCATCCAAACAACATATTTTTTTAATCAAAAATTTATTTATACATGTCGGGTTGTAAGGCCTTCTCATTTTAGGCCAAATACAAAGAAAACCTAATACAGATCTTCCTAAGTCTTATAAAAATCCTCTAGCACCTTCTCTACTAGTCAGACCTTCTCAATACTTCTTCGTCCACAATTTCTTGCTTCTCAAATAATCGCAAGCCCTAGATTTATACACAAACACAAATAGGTCAGCCTCAACCAACTTTACATATCCTAAGAAATGTGTTAGACCCAGTCGGCCTTAACCCAATTTAAATACTACATTTAATTCATTTCTTGAGGACCTATCCAACAAATCAAGTCAACCACACATAGATCCACATAGGAAATCATATCATTCATCACCAACGATCAGAACAACAGTCGCAACCTTGATTAATCAACTAGTTAGCTCCAAGAACAAGTGTCATGAAGAACAACAACAACAACAACAATCGATAGAGAAATAAACAACATCTTTGAACAATAAGGAACAAAAAATTTTGACCACTCCTATCCAACATCTCTATAGATCGACCGTTCACAAAATCTTAGAAAACTGTTTGGAACCAGAAAATCCTTCATACATCTAGTCACAAGATGTAACATAAGTCAATAACGGTAACTACAAATGAGTTTCTATCATAGGAAAGTCTTCCTAATGACCCCATGAACAACATATCATGACCCCACCTTTTGAAGATCCACATAACTTCACTGAGACAATAATAACCCAACTGGTGACCTAGAATAGAAACAAACATAAAAATTGGTAACAAGAGTCCACCAGATCACCGATTGTTTTTTGATGATGCAAAATTATCAATGAACCAAGATGGTCCTGCATCAATTGAGGATGATGTTTTTTATTAGGGTAACAATAGGTTTGAAGGGGCCCTGAAACCCTGTACAAGCAGATTTTGGTAGGAATCTGAAACCCATCTAAGATGAAACTCTGCTAAAGAATAAACATTTAAAACCAGCAGACCAAAGACATTAAACTGCCAGTAGCTAACTAATATGAGACTCTGAAACCCCAGCTTCCCTAAGAACAAACAACAACCTTAAACTGTTAGCTTATCTGGAGTATTAACACTCCCCAAACATATTTTTAGGGTTTTAACATGGATCCATGAACCAACAATACCAACATCAAAGAGCACCATTTCCCTAATCCAAACCTTTAACCCTAACCAAAAACAACCATCCTCTAGAATGGGCTCTTGAAAATTGTCAGCATCCACCTATAGGTACCAGCTAACCACACACAACAAACAACAAACAACACAAAGATTAAAAAAAATGGGAAAACCTCAATTTCCCTCATCATCCTTGTTAGTAGTAGGTCTAATTTCCTCCAGCACCAAAGGGTAACCTCCATCACTGATTTGGCTTTTCAACACATCACACTTAGTTTGTGAAAAATAAACCCCCAGCCATTTCCAGAAAGCTTTCATATGACTACATGAAAGAGGTGACCACACTCCACTACCAGAAATCTCCTCCTAGCAGCTGTAGACCACCTTGATAGGATGAGCCCTCACCTCAATAGATTCTTCCACCTTAATAGGAAGCAAGGGAGAAGAGAACTGAAGAACAACAAGACTCCACCACCAAGAAGCCACACAAAAATCTCCCTCCTCAATAATAGAAAATATCCAATATTAGAATATAGAAATAGGAAAAGAAATAATCTATCCAGATAGGGTCGAGCCATTCGTCCCTCACAAAATGGGCCAGCCACCATTCAAGATTCTCACTAGTTCTACTTATGGGCTTCTCTTCCACTGCCAAAATGTTCTCTCTTCCATGAGTAGGGCAGTGAAAATAGGACCAATTAGTGCAATGGGGGTACGTCTCATAGGTATTCAACCTCTAATCAACATCAATCAAACCACAAGAAAAATAGAGATCAAGAAAAAGACATGATCTCCCCATATACCAAAGACCTTTGCAAGATTTGTCATAGATGATGGCCTCAAGCCTCATAGTCACCACCTGATGGAAGGTATGATCTTCCTTTGTATACCAGTACTAGCCATCATCGGTATCCTTCTATGTGTTATCCTCCACTTGGTGAAAGAACAGATACTACTTTCTAGTACAGCCCCCACCAAGCATAGCCCAGATCTCCCATGCATCAACACCCTCCGCAGAAACACCCTTCACTGCATTATCCATCACCAAGGCCCCACCCCCAGTCTGGCCTCCCCCATCACCGTCACTTTCCTCACCTCCCTCTGCGTCTTCCTTCGCTTCCCCCGTTCCCACTCCTCCTAAAACCCTAGCTCCACCGCTCTTCATAGGATGATGTTGTAGTGAGTAAAATATTGAGAAATTTGCTTCCTTTTTATGCCATTAGGGTGTCTTCTATAAACAAGCTAAGAACTTTTGTCAGTGTTACTATAGATGTACTGATTGGTAAGCTTACAACATTTGAGTTAAATAACTTTGATAACAATATTCCAAGAGTTGAGGCAACTTTCAAGGCATCAATGTCTAATATACCGGTAAGGAAAGGTAAAGAAATAAGTCATGATTCTAATTGCATTTCAATTTATACTAGGTAACTTTAAGCTATCTTGGAAGATGAAAGGAAACAAGGAGAGATTGAAGAACTACTAGCAAAGAGATTTCCTAGAGGGACTGGTAAGTACAAAGGAAAGCTACCACTAAAATGTTTTTCATGTACTAAGATTGGACATATTTCTACTAGATGTCCTAATGGTGAACAAAAGGATAAGTTTATAAATTTTAAGCGAAAAGGGAAGAAATGATGATATGTTGTAGTTGATGAAGGATTTATTGATGAAGAATCAAAAGATAATAAGGAAGAGGAGTTTTTATTTGTTACAATCAAAGAAGATCCATCAGAAGGCAAAAAGGAATTGGTTTCTCATATGGTACATAATGATGAATGGGTTATAGACAAGGGGTGCTCACATCACATGACTGGTGACAAGAGTAAGTTCATTAATATTGATGAGTTTTTTGGTGGTGTTGTAATATTTGGTAACAATACACCTGGTTTGGTCAAATGAAAAGGCACTATTTATTTGAATCGTAAGTTAATACAAATGATGTTTATTTTGTGGATGGTCTAACACATAATTTTTTGAGTGTGGGTTAGATAAATCACAAAGGTTACAAATTAGAATTCAAAGGAGGTATATGCAGAATAATTGGAAGCTTGGGTGAAGAGATTGTTGCCAATAGGCAAACTAGAGGTAATTTATTCCATCTGACTAATACTATGAACAGTTGTTTGGTTGAAAAGGTTGAAGATAGGTTACTATGACATAGAAGTTTTTTCACGTAAATTTTGATAGTTTGATCAAAGTGAGTAATACAAATGCAGTTAGGGGATTTCCATAATTAGTCAAGCCAAACAACATGATGTGTAAATAATGTCAGTTAGGTAAGTTAACTAGTTATACTTTCAAAAAAAAATATTGTGCATATTGATCTTTGTGGGCCTATGAGATAGATTAGCTATCTAGGTGATATGTATTTCATATTCTTTACCAATGACTATTCTAGAATGATGTGGGTAACTATCTTGAAGGAGAATTCTGATGCATTCCATAACTTCAAAACATTCAAGGTACTTGTTGAGAAGGAATCAAGTAATATCTTGAAATGTTTAAGGTTTGATAGAGGAGGCGAGTTTACTTTTGCAAAATTTGTTAAGTATTATAAAGATAATGGAATCAAGAGAATAATGTATGCACCAAGGGCTCCAAAACAAAATAGTGTTTCAAAGAGGAAGAAAAAAAATATAGTGGATTCTGCAAGGACAATGTTGATTCAAGGTGATGTACCAAAAATGTATTGGAGAGAAGCAATTAGTATTACTATCTACACACTAAATCAGGTGCAAGTAAATAAATAAACTTATAAGGCACCTTATGAGCTATGGTATGATCACTCACCTAATGTTAAATATTTCAAATTCTTTGGAAGTAGATGTTACATTAAGAGGGATGATTTCAAAGGCAAGTTTGATCCAAAAAGTGATGAAGGTATATTCTTGGGTTATTCTACTAAAATAAAAGCATATAAGTGTTTCAATAAGAGAAACAAAAATTTTATTGAGAGTGAAAATGTAAAGGTGGACAAATACCCTAATATATTTGGTGATTCAAGAAAGAAAATGATAGAGAATGATCAATAGATTGTGTATATTGAATCGGAAGTGCATGAACTAGAAGAGAAAAAAAATGTGGAAGAATTGATTAAAGTGGTAGAAGAAGAATTTCCTAGACCTAAACTGCTAATACCTATGTATGTGAAGATGAACAACTCTGCTGATCAGATTATAGGTGATAAGAATGTAGGAGTTCTAACCAGAAGAAAGCTCAAATAAAGTACTTGTTTGATTGTCAAGTATGAGCCTAAGACATTGAAGGAAGAAATCAAGGATGGAGATTGGATAAGATCTATGGAGGAAGAACTTGATCAAATTGAGAAGAATGATACATGGACACTTGTTACCAAACCTGCAGATAAAAATGTGATTGGCACCAAATGGGGTTTGAAGAAAAAATTGAATGAAGATGGAGATGTGATAAAAAAATAAGGCAAGGATTGTAGGTAAGGGCTAGGCACAAGAAGGACTAGACTATGGAGAGAATTTTTCTCTAGTAGCACAATTGGAAAGGGTAATAATTCTACTTTCTTATGATTCTTATAAGAAGTTCAAAGTTTTTCAAATGGATGTCAAGTGAGCTTTCTTGAATGGAATTCTTGAAGAAGAGGTCTACATACAACAACTTGATGGTTTTGCATTGGAAAAGGACAAGGAAATAGTATGCAAGCTACACAAAGCACTATATGGACTAAAACAAGCCCCAAGAGCATGGTTTGAAAGATTACATTCTTATCTTATTCAGATTGGTTTTGATAGAACAAATAATAATAGTAATGTGTACCTAAAATTTGAAGGAGATAAGTTGTTGATAGCTAAAGTATTGGTTGATGATATAATATTTGGATGAAATGATGAGATGAGTTTAGCATTTTCTGAAGAAATGAAGTAGTTTGAAATGTCAATGATTGGGAAGATCAAATTCTTTATTAGATTGCAGGTTTCACAACTACAGAATGGTACATATATCACTCAATCCAAATGTTTGAAAGAAATACTCAAGAATTTTAGTATGGATGACTCCAAACCAGTTGAAACCCCCATGATAAGAGGATGTAAATTTTCTAAGGATGATGGAACTGATACAATAAATGCTCCTTTGTATAGGTATATGATCTGAAAGTTGTAGTATGTTGTTCATATAAGACTATATATTTCTCAAGAGGTTGGAATAGTGACCATATTTCAAGAAAATCCCAAGGAATCTCATATGGTTGCAGTCAAGAGGATATTTAGGAATTTGAGAGAGACAGTTGACTATGGTCTGTGGTATGCTTATGATGGTAATTTCTCTTTGAGTTTGTTTACTGATGCAGGTTGGGAATGAAATATTGATGATAGAAAGAGCACAAGTGGTGGTGCATTCTTTCTAGGTGATAGACTTGTATCTTGGACAAGCAAGAAGAAAAATTGTATCCCACAATCTACTACAGAAGAAAAGTATGTAGCAGAAACTATAAATTATACACAGATTTCATGGATGAAGAAGATTCTTAAAGGTATCAAAGAAAAGGTGACTGAACCAATAACTATTTTTTGTGACAATAAAAGTGCAATTAATATTTACAAGAATCTAGTAATGCATTCCAAGACTAATGAAATTGCAATTAAGTGTCACTTTCAGAGAGAGAAAGTACATGAGAAGGAGCTAAAGTTGGAATTTGTACCAACAAAGGAGGAGATAGAAGATATATTCACAAACCCACTACCTAAGGATAATTTTGAGTACCTTAGAGGTAAGCTAGGGGTTATGACCCTACCTAAACATAACTAAGATGTTGTTGGTGCATCAATCCATTATATTTATTTCCATATCTTTCATTGTGGATTGATGTTCAGGAGACTGCTCCTTAGGGGGAGCTGTCGTAAAGAGATGAAGAGAGATGCAACAATTGATGACTTGGGCATATTGCACCTCTGGCATTGTTTTCAAAGGGGGAGAAGGATCAGTAAAAGGAGAGATAAACTATGGCAGACAAAGGAGGAGAGAACCATAGATCAGGAACAAAGAACTACAAAGATGTATTAGCTAAGGGGGAGCATTTTTGGTATTTGGATATTTGCTTAATATTATTGGTGCTGCCATCAATGCTAAAGGGGGAGATTTTTGGCATAAATAATGCAAAAATAAGTTTAGTATGTAATGGTATGTGTTTGATGCAGATCTGATGATAGGTTGATCAATTATGATGTTGTCATTGATTCCAACTTAGTGTTTGTTGCTTGAGAATGTGCCTGTTATGTTGATGTATGTTCAAGAGGTTGGATCCAAAGTTGTGTTAATATTTTGCATGTACGATCATAATGAAATACTAAGTAATGTCTCTAGATGTTGTATCTACGACCACACAGGTGTATCATATGAATGGTGTGACTTATGATTGATTGAAGGTTAACATGTCAACATGAAGAACATGATGTAGCCAAGGAGGAATGATTTGATGATTATGTCAAATAGGTTTGGATTCAGGTGTTGTAGTTCAAGATATGTTATCTTGACTATGTGATGGGGTTGTTGTTGTGACCACATCATGATTGGTGACTGGAAGACCAATTTTCAATTGAAAGAAGATCATTCAGTGAAAAGTAAAAGAAGTTCTTAAAACAACCAGTCAGATCCTCAACCAATGATGATGTATCATGTTGTAGTAAGTAGTTATGTGCTCCAAGGATCGTAGTGACATTTAAAATTGAAGTGGATTAATGATTTAGATTTTTAATGATCATTATGAACAAATTTATTTAAGTTGTGCAAGAACATAGGAAAGTGTGTTGTGGTTTGAGTTTTGTTTGTCAAATCGATGTGTGGTTTGTATTGGTAATAAAAAATATCTTGTTATTGATGAATTAGGGTTTGGTAATATGTTTTGGCAGATTTGAGATGAAATTAAAATGTAATTTAAGTTATTTTTCCTCCTTAAGTTGTAAAATGTTGTATATATCATCTTGACGTATTATGAGAAGTGTGTGTGGGATAGAAAGATCGACAATACAATTGTGTGATCATAGGGTTTGGATAGTCTTCATGTAAAGTAGAGACTGAGCTTGAACTAGATATTTACTAGCAGGGGAGGATGCTATTTTCTTATATCACTTTCACTTGTTGATTCCTAACACTTTTATCAAGATAAATCCCTTAACCAGGTAGATCCTAACAAGTCTAATTTGTAAATCCTTTAACTATGTGACTCTTTAATTAGGGTTTTAAATCCATTAACAGGGTTACTCCTAACAGGGTAAATCTCCTAATAGGGATAGAGGTAAATCCCTTGACTAGGTGGCTCCTAACAGGGTCTTTCTCTTAATTGGGCATTTGTAAGCTCCTAACAGGGCTAATCTTTTAACCAATCATACTTCAGAAGAGTGCAAGATTGTTTTTGGGTGTCATCCCCATACATAGTTTTTCCCAGTTGGGTTTCCATGAGAAAAATATTTGTGTTACCATGTTGCATGCTTGTGGATGTTTATCTTCATTGGTTTGTTTATTCATGCAATGGATGTTAATTAATTCAAGTTGTTGAATGGTTTATGAAAAGTTTAATTGTTAAATTACTGATGCAACCCCTCTCTCAGTAATCTTGGATCTAATAATACTAATAGATCAGTCTCATTCCAATTTAAATGGGAAATAGATCTAGATTCCTAATTTGTCCATACAAATTAAAAAACTCTATTTTCCTACCTTATAATTACAAAGAAAAATACAATTTACAAAGTAACCTAAAAATTTAACTTTAAAAATGTGTGTTCTGACGTGTGCATTAGTGTAACAAAGAGTAGAGTGTATGCCCCCAGGTTAAAGATATTTTATAACCTTATCAAGATCAATTTCTTTAAGGTATCACACATGCATTCAGTAGAAAAGTGCATTTCCATAATGATATGCCCCTGAGCTAGAAACAAATCAAGGGAAATGGAGTACAAGACAATAAAGAGAGCACATAAGGGATTAACTAACTGGGTTCAATATGTACATTTGATAAATTATGCATATCAAGTATAATTACAATTAGTTAAACTCATCTACTAAAGGTAGTGGAACTACAAACACAATGGAAGAAGAGTACATAAGATGAACAGAAAAAGTCCTTTTGCGTCAACATGGTATAACACAAAAAGAGAGATCTTAATGTTCTGTATTGTCCCTAAGTAGAGAAAACAAAAGAACATTTATGGCCTTATCACATATAAGATATAAAATAGATGCAACATATAAAATAATTAAGATATAAATAGAGCAATGTTATGTCAGGTTAGGTCCTTTATCATTGTACACCAATGAAGCAACAAGGGTCATCCAAAAAAATATTAATATAAAAAAATACATATTAAGTAACACATCATTGGATAAACACATTACATGCAATGAAACACATAAAAGAGTCTAATGCACAAGTGAATCTAGTCAAGAAGATCATCCACCTATCTTTCAGAAATCATTTAGGAATAGTGAACAAGATGCAAGAGGAGCATAAAAAATAATGGTAGATAGAGCCACTACAAGTTCCAAATACGGACCATTCTCTAATTATGAGTAACTTTTTTGTCAGTAGGAATTATGATTAATTCTCTTAAAATCATAAAAGAAAGATCGTGTTTGTTTTCAATAACTTCATAAATATCACCACAATAATAGAATCAACATTTTAATCATCTATATCATCTATATCATGCAAATTAATCGCAATAGGATCTTTAATGTGAAATGAACAATTATTTTTTTTAGAAAATTAAAAATTTTTATGATGATCTTCACCACTTAGGCTAGGAAAAGGTTGGTCAAATGAGATCAAGTCAACATTTGGTAGTTTAGGGGAGGAAATTGTGCATCTTGTGCAAAAATCTCTCTTGGTTTGAATAGAAAATTGCAAAAATTTGGGATCGATAAACATAGCCTCATTTTCTTCCTTTTCAAGAAAAGGAATTAAATGAACCTCACTATGTTGAGAGATACAAGATTTTGGGCATTTTTAATCTATAGGATACATAGGTCTGCAGTACATATAGGATGAATAAAAGGTGTTCGAAGATGTCTAGGTCTAGAATGAGGATGTGAAATATCATTTGGTTTAATCAAGATTAACATTATTTAAAGTTTGAAATTTTGATACGATATTAAAATGACATTGTGTGGTTTCAAAGGTTCAAGTTTTGGAGGCTAAAAGAAATCAAGGGTGAAGTTTTTACATATTGGTAATGAATTTTAATATATATGATGGATCATGATAATATACACATTCTGAGGGAATTATATTGCTTATGGATATTAGAAGTTATGTAATTCATGGAAATAAGTCAAGAATGTCCCAAATTCACATGAAATTCATCAGAAGTAGGAATAATGGTAAAGGTGAGAACTAAGCACTTAGTATTAACCCCAACAAGAAGAGTTATAGAACCTATGGTAGACTAATAAAAATAATCATGTATTTAAATCATAACATTAGATTTTTCATAGGTATCTATATTCATGTATTGTTAAAAGAGGTTTTATTTAATTATAATATACATTATTTATATTAGATCAATGAGAACTCCTCATGAGTGTTTTCCTATAATTTTCATAGTAATGTATATGGGTCAATTAAGTGTCTCAACAAGGCGATCTCACAATATTGGGTTACACTTTTTTGCCTAAACGGACATTGAAGTCTACATTTTGAAAAAAACTTTCAGATTCAGATGCATATTGTCGTTAAACTGTTTGAAATCGGAAGATGAAGTAAACTAGAATCTTTTAGGATTTTCTATCTAGATTATATATATATATATATATATATATATTTGAATTAATTTGAATGGTTTTGTTTTTCTCCCACAAAAACTGCTATGTTGCTGAAAACCTCATTTTCAAAAAGTTACATTGACTTCATAGAGCATAACTTTTTTCTAAAATAGATATCAATGTGATTCATTTGAATTTGGTTTTGTAACATCCATACAGAGGGCATGCAATTCATTTGATGACATTATAATGATTATTGCATATTTTATGAATGTTTGAAGTAGAGTAAATCGTAATTTTGACATACCTTGACTGTATAGCTTATAACTTGTGTATTTATCAAAATTCAAATATTCTTTTTTGATAGAAAGTAGACTCAAAGCCAGAGGGAATTGTTATTTTTCAAATTTTTTTCTCTTTTCTACTATTTTTCATGGAACCTCAAACTTGGACGTTTATATTGGATAAAAAACCTACATTTGATGGACGTCAAAAAACATAGACCTAATTAATTCAAAAAATTTCAAATCTATATTCATTAGAAAGATCATTTAGAGTACTTGTGCCATGAAAAAGGATGTCTCCCTATTCATCCATTTGAGCCTCACGCTTGAGCTCCAAATCCATGAAAATTGAAGATTTTTGTTAGCCTCTACAAATGGCCTCTAATCAGAGGGTTTCGATAGAAACTACTTTCGATCAAAACTACTTTCTATCGAAAGTAATTTCATGATTTGACTACTTTTTGGTACTTTCGAAAGTAATTTAGTACTTTCGATCAAAAGTAACTTACGATCGAAAGTACTACTTTTTGGTACTTTCAATCGTAAGTTACTCACTTACGATCGAAAGTATTTGTCAATTCTGATCAAAAGTAAGTTTTAATTTTTCTTTGGTCACACTTTTCGGGGTGAATTTCTTCATCCGAAAAAGTGTAACCCACTATTGTGGGTTCACACAATAGTTTCCCTTGGATCAAAGGTAATTTGAGGTTAAGGTTTAGGATAGGTTTGTTAATAAAGCTAATAATATTATTTGCCACATCACACATATAATTACCATTTATTCTATTAGTTTCATTAGGCTAAACAAGATTGGTGGAATGAGAAGGAAAAGGATTGGTAAAAATTTACAAATTTTTATTGGGGGTGCTATGGATTTATTTCCATTGTCATTTAGACCCTCCATAGTGATACCATTGGAATCAATAATATCTTATATCACATGCTTCAATCTAAAAAAATTATCAATATCATGGCTAGTTTAACAATGGTATTGTAAAAAGGTTTTAGAATCAAAGGAAGTTGACAAAGGATGTTAGGAAAAAAAATTTTGTATACCTTGCATAATAATGTTTATGTTTGAATTTTATGACACCCTTATCCTATCTCATATATCTAAATTGATATAATTTCAATAGGATTAAAACCCTCTCAAAGTGACCCTAAAGTTTAAATCTTGAATCCCTTCATCATTTGTGCCTTAGTAATTTTTCAAATGTTATTATAACGTATTCAGGTCATTTTCCAATTCCATTCTCCAAGTGAAAGGAAGTTTTAAATTAAAAATCATGTTTCAGGCCTGACAAACAATTCCAAAACTAGTGTTGGGGTCTAAAGTCAAAAGTGGAGCTTTGATCTTGGAGAAGGAATACTAAGTGAAAGAAGGAAAAGTTCAAAGTTCTTTCTTGGAGCCTGGGAAGAATTCTTGAAACTTATTATCAAGCATTTTGGGCCTGACAAGTAGTTCCAAAACCTTTTTCAAAATTTGACACTTGAAATTGAACTATGTTAAAGGTGAATATATAAGTTCAATACATTGAAAGGGGAAATTTCCAAAGCTATTATTGAAAAATGATGGGAGCTTTGAAACTTCTTATAAAGAATTCTAGGTCCAAAGAGTAGCTCAAGAACTAGGTGCACTCCTGACCATGTTTTACAAGGGATTTGTTTCTAACACATGAAAGAAAGGATTGAGGAACCATTTTAAGACATAATATTAAAGTGAGAGGCAGATTATGACAAGGAAAATAGAAGATTAACTTTTTGAAAAATATGATGTGGCATTATTAGCAATCATGGTTTCTTCAATGTCCAATGGTGGTTCCATCCTAGTTTCTAGTCAACGGTATTCAATTCTTAGTGGTCCCTAACTACTTGATAATGCACAATTATTTTTCATTAATGATCTAAGTTCATACTTATAGGCCTAAATTCAGATTCTAATGCCTATGGTGCTAATACAATAAATAAGAGAGGTCAAAACTCAATTCCCAACTACCTCATATGACTCCTCTGTAAACCCATCAACTTCAAGATGGTTCCATATCTTCTTCCATGCTCTACATACATGTTAACTCACTAATTTTCATTGGCATAAAAGTGTATATTTATATATATGTTTCACCACTAAGTAATATCTTAAGCCCCTTTTGAACCTATAATTCAAACCAAGTCTGAGTTCAAGGTCCCGAGTTCATTCTCCGCCTGCACATCTCTTGCTATCATGACTTCATTTTGGCTAAGTCATCCCATAGGAGGTCTTCCCTAGTTTGAACTTGAACCTTTTAAAATTCAAATTTCAAAGTTAAAGGTTCAAAGTAATTAGTGCAAGCGGAAGTCCTTGTGTCTTAAATAATTGAAGAAGCCATCACATTTTTGTGAGTCATGAGTCTAGTCCATTTCATCCAATTTGAACTTGAACCTTGAACCTCTTTCGGTTAAAACTTAAAATTTCAAAGTTTGGCATTTACATATAATGAAGTTTGAGTTTTGGATGGTTGAATAAGGAAATAATCGGAGTACGGATGGATAAAATATTCTGGGAACATCAAACTTTAATTTTTTCTTTTGGATAAGGTAATCATTAAACATTGAGCCTGAGTGGTTTGAAATCACTGTTAATTAATGAGATGTCAGACTCAATCTCAATTCATCATCAATCTATGCGGGGATTGTAAATGTTAAAAAAAGCCAAACATTTGGGCAAATCTTCCACTTTCTATTAATAAAGGATAGCATCTCTCTACTTTGGCTATGTCATTTTAATCCAATGGAGCATAAACCTGGTGAAGGTAATTTTAGTGGTGCAGGGGAGTGGAAAATTTGATGAATTCCAGTGAGTCTTTTAAAAACTTGACCTTACTAAATTATCAATTTTTTGAAGTGTAGTAAGTTGAAGTTCCCTACTCAGATTCCTTTATTTTATTTTTTAGAATTGTTCTGGTTTGTAAAATGAAGTATATGCCCCATACCAATATTAGAGCATTCTTCTAGCCTTATAATTTCAATTCTATAAATGGGAGATACGAACCTCTTACGGGTAACTGTAGAATAAATTTTAGAAAGGCTCAAAAACCCTAAAGAAGGCTCAATTTCATATATGGTGAACCAAAGTGGTTTAATTGAGAAATTTTTTTTTCCCATTGTAGCCCCTTGCACTGTGCTAGTGTTAGAATGTATTAATAAGTATGATAGAGATGAGAGATGCATTTGTACTATTTTTGGGGAAGTGTTGGTAAGGATAGATAGAGGAACCATAATGGCCTCCATGGAATTCCTCATAAGGAGCCTTATGACACACATACCATAGGAAAATCCCATTCATTTTTATCAGAAAAGAAGAGTGTGTTGGTCCCACTAAGAGGGGGGTGAATCAGACAAATTAAACTTAAAATATTAAACCTAAACTCACAGATTCACTCGGTAAGTACTAAATACAGTAAATAACTCATTCACCAAATAACATGAGAAACAATCAATCATTCAAACTTATCAACATCAAATTAACTCACTAACACATGATATAACTCAGTTGACACCAGATTTAATAAGGAAACCCAATTTGGGAAAAAACTATGTGGGAATTGTAACCCACAATAAAAATTGACCCTCCTAAAGTACGCTCGGTTAAGAACTTATCATGTTAAAGATTACAAATACATTTGCTAAATGTGACCCTGTTAGGGGATTTACATCATATCTGTTAAGATTTTCACCTTTTTGGGAGTGGCCTTGTTAGAGGTCTTCAAACACTCTTTTGGAATGTCATCTAAGTCTAGGTTTTACATATAGGATGGCTAAATCCACTTGGTTAAGAGAGTTCTCTATTACAAATATTAGTAAGAAACAATAAACTTTGATCTATAAAAATTAGCAACTCACTATGCTGGAATTATATCCTTTATGCTCAATTGAATAGTGGCATCACATACTCCATTGATCTCTTTTTCATATTGTAGATTCTTTGATCTTACTTTCTCTGTTATGCTCCGTAAATGTTGTTCTTCAACTTCTTTCCTTCTTTTCTCAATTCTCTAGTAGTCTTACACTCCGTGTAATTATCATTCTTTATATAGACACAATTTTTTTATCTTAATCTCCTTTATTTGATTTTCCTTCCTTTGCATTCTGTCATTCAATCATCATCTTCAAATTTCTCAACTTGGTAAACCAAAACACTTTTACCTTAGAACTTGTAACTTTCCTTGGAACTTTCACTTTTCTGTTTAACTGCTTGATCTTCGCCTTTGATCTTCATATTGAATTTTATTGCTCATAGATCTTGTAAAAAAATCATTTAATTCATTTCCTCATCTAACTCATCATCGCATCACATTATATCATCATTTAATATCTGTATACTGTACTCGGTAAAAATTGTTGTGCAACTCAGTAACTAACTTCTTAACTGCTCAGTGTCTAACTCACTTTTAATGCTCGGTGCTTGGTGTTTGGTAACTGTAACTGACTCACATAACATTCTACCAATTGAATCAGTCTATCTCAGTAAAGTATCTCTTTCAGTCATATCTTAATTCATTGCAGTTTCTGACTTGATCAATCAAATGTACCGATTTGATAGCATAAAATATATAGTATAAAACAACTAAAATCTCATTACTTCATCATTTTCTGATCTATATTTGTCACCCATTTAACTTCTCCTCTTAATATATGGTAACACAATAAAAAACAATTAATCAATTGCTTGACATCAATGAAAAAATAATAACTAATCTATCCATTTCTACAATCATGAGACTCAGTATCACTTAGTCTTCATCATCTCCATCAAATATTCATTAGTTAATCAACAATCTCCCTATTTTTCATTGATGGAAACCACTATAAAAGTGTTATAGTAATTGATGATGTTAGCCTCAAATACATAATTATACTACCTCTAAGTTGATATATTTGTTTCCACTTTGATCTCTTTGATCTAAATCTCCCTCTTGGATAAATCTTATATTTCTATAGCTACATTCTGAATCTCCTTCATGAGTAAATTTTGGCAATTCATTCTTCTCCCTCAATATCTCTCTATAGATAAATGTCATCAATTCATTCTTCTCCCTCTTTGAAAATAATGCCAAAAATTCATACTCCTAAAAACTTGTTTCAGTAGTGGATTATACCTAACATGTACTCATAAAACATTACATACAAAAAAAAATTCACAACTTCAAGAATCACCTAAAGTGTGGCATACTAACATCAATTTAGAAATAGATATTCTAATGAAATATATAATTGATGTAGCGTGCCTCATGCTCCTTAGAGAACATTGGATAGGGGAAGAACCCCAAATTTACCTCCTAGATACTCATAAGCATCCTTAGGTAGTGGCTTTGTAAAGATATCAGCCAGTTGATCCTTTAAATTCACATATTCCAACTTCACATTCTTCTCTTGAACTAGTTCTCTCAAGTAGTGATACTTCATAGAAATGTGCTTGGTCTTTGAATGCATAACTGGGTTCTTTGATATGTTAATAGAACTTGTGTTATCAAAAAAACTAGTAACTAGGTCTTTGATCTCTTCTTGCACACCTTCAAGTAATTTCTTAATCCATACTATGTTTGAACAATTCATAGTAGAAACAACATAATCAGCCTCGACAGTAGACCATGAAATACAACTTTGTTTCTTTCTCAACCATGTAACCACTATTTCACCTAGAAAGAATGCACCTCAACTAGTACTTTTTTGTAATCAACATTTCCAGCCCAATCTGCATCAGTGTATACTTGCATATCAAAAGTACCTCATTTCTTATATATTAACCCAAAAAGTTTTTTGCCTTTCAAGTATCTCAAAATTCTTTTTACTGCAGGCATATATGTTTCCTTCGGATTGGAATAAAATCTTACAATAATTCCAATAGCATGTGCTATATCAGGTCTGTTGTGAACAACATACTGAAATTTACCAATCATGGATTGGTAAAGAGTATTATCCACCTCTTTTGATTCATCCTCTTTAGATAATTTACATTCATTAATCATCAATGTTCCACCAGGTTTGGAATCCTCCATACCAAAAGTTTTAAGAATCTCTTTGATATACTTGGCTTGTGTAATATATATTCCTCCATTTACTTGTTGTATGTGTATACCTAGAAAGAACTTAATCTCTCCGATCATTGACATCTCAAACTCTTTTCTCAACTCATTAGAAAATCCTTTACATAAAGTGTCATTGACTCCAAATATAATATCATCAACAAAAATTTCAACAATCAGAACTTTATTCTCACTGTCACATTTCAAGTAAACATTACTATTATCACTTTCTCTTTGAAATATTATTTTGATTAGATAAGAGTGTAGTATTTCACACCATGCTCAGGTGCTTTTTTCAATCCATATAAATCTTTATATAACTTACATACCACGTTCTTGTTTGTGTTCTCAATGAATCCCTCAGGTTTCTCAATGTATACTTCCTCCTCAAGAATCCCATTAAGAAATGTAGAATTAGCATCCATCTGATAAACTTGAATCCTTTGTAAGAAGTATATGCTAGGATTATTCTAACTCCTTCCAATCTAGCAGCTGGTGCAAAAGTCTCTCCATAGTCATTTCCTTCTTCTTGTGCATAACAGTTGCAAACCAATCTATCTTTATTTATAATAAAATCTCCATTCTCATTCAGTTTGTTTCTAAAAATACATTTAGTACCAATCACATTTTTGTAGGCCTGGGTACTAAATTCCATGTCTTATTCTTCTCAATTTTATCATACTCTCCTTTCATGGCTTTCATCCAATCCTCATTATATAGTGCTTCCATAACTTTCTTCAGCTCAAATGAAGATATCAAACATGTATTGTCTCTGGCCTTTCTCCTTTTCATCATTCCAACTTCCTAATTTCCAATAATATTTCTCAGGGAATGGTGCCTTCTCACATACTTTTCCAAAACAGGCTCGATAGGTCTCATCTCATCAATATCAACATTTGGTTGTGGAACTTCTTATACATCTTTGCCCTCGGTAGGTGCTCTCGGTAAATTTTTAGGTGCATCATGTTGCACATATACAAACTTCTCATAATCATCAGGTTCCTTCTTACTGTCTTCTTCATTTCTTTCTACAAATTCATCAATTCTCACATTTGCACTTTCCACCTTTTTGTTAGTAACTTTGTTCATAAATTTGTAAGCTTTAATCTTTGTTGTACAAAATCCTAATAATATCCCTTCATCTCCTTTTGAATCAAACTTTCCTTCTCTAGAATCTTTCAAAATATAACATTTTCTCCCAAATATTTTAAAATAACTAGCATTAGGTTTGTGATCATACCATATTTCATAAGGTGTATTGTTGGTGTTAGTAATAACTGAGAGGGGGGGTGAATTAGTGGCCTCAAAAATTAATCCTTAAATCAACCCTTTATAACTTATTACCACTTTTAAGCCTCTAGTTATACTCAGTCCTAAATGATGAATGCCTTGAAATACTTATAATCAATTACTACTTGTCGGAATGCTTTGTAAAACCTTCTTCTATATGTTTACCGATAAGCAGTCTTTCTATTAACCAAAACACAGTAAATAACTAGTGTATACCGATCAATCCAGAATATATTATGTGAAATAAAAAATAGTAAAGTAAAGAAACATAAACACATGACACATGGATTTTTAACGTGGAAACCCTATTAATGGAAAAACCACTGGGACTGGTACCCCAAATTTTCACTCTTCTAAAGTGAGCTCGGTTAAGAGCCAACCCTATTAAAGGTTACAAACACACTGCTAGGTGTGACCTTGTTAGAGGATTTAAAAGGTAGTTTGTCACCTAGTATCTAGCATCTAATGCTTCCATCCTTGATCAAACACTCACTTGGTCTGTCAATAGGTATCGGGCATATCCAATCCTACTTTCTATCATCAAAAATTTTGATACTCCTTGGGATGTATCTCAATTAAAAAAGACTTTTAAGTACTGCTCGATTAAGAGACTTGATGCTTCAATGGTTAAACTGAAACACTAAATTTATCTATTCACACATACAACTTGAATTGTAGATTTTCAGATCTATTGTAAGTGCATTACCTCTTTGATCAATATAATCAATTCAATACCTTTGCTCCACACTGTTCTTCTATGTGATGCTTCTTTACTATTCGTCGGTGTCTGCAGAATCTATCTCTTTCCTCAGCTTGTTGATCAGGTTTGAATGAGGAATTTCTTCTTCTTTAGAATCTCTTTAGCATCTATTCTTTTCTTTTCTCTTCACCCCACTCTTCATAATGAATTAGGTTGTCTCTTTATAGACATGATTCACCATTTCTTGGCTTTCTTGATTCTTGACGTGATCCACAATTCTTGCCAATTACATTTAAAGCAAAACTCATGTTTTATCTTGTAGAGATCTTCTTGCCAACTAGACAAAGCAGCTTTGAATCCTTTACTTATCCTCGGCTTTATCTTATCAATTAAAACAATGATAAGTACCAGTTAAGTCTATTTATAGCTCTTGACAGCTAAGCATTTTGTCATTTCTGAACTCTCTATTCTGTCGGTCAATACTTTAGTTAGTCATTAGTGATAGCTGACTATTCCATTGGTGTGACTTCAGTTATCATCGGGATCTCCGTCCGTCAGGCGACACTGTAATTTTGTCTGTCAGGTTACTCTGTGATTTTCATGTTGGGAAACACTATGATTTTCATGTTGGGAAACACTGTGACTTTTCTCGTCGGTAATGTTGTTCATTTTCTCATCGGGTAACACTGTGACTTTGCTCTTTTACTCTATTTGTTAGTGTGCACTCCGTCGGTGTATGCAGTCACTTTGTGAATAATTGACTTATATGCATTACTATAGCATAGCCTTTTATTCATTGGTTCTTTGAAGTCTTTGGCAGTATGTCCATGACCATATAGATTATATCAAGTTGAAATCAATGACAATACAATACATTAACTAATTTAATGCCTTGCATGATCATCAACTTAACATCTTCAAACATTCAATCAATTTTAGTTCATCAATCTCTCCCTTTGGCATTGATGGAAACACACTACATTATCAAACTATATTATTACTAATAAAATATGAAACATAACATTTGAATTTCATCAAACTACCAATCTTATGTACTATAACTGATACAAATATCTGGTCCTCGGTAAGCTCAAATAAGATTATATTTGATGCTTGCAGCTTTCTTTCTATCTTCAATCCCTTCACTGGAAAGATATAGAATCATTCTTTCTTTGATGTGATGTGTTCTTCTTCTATCTCAAACTCTCTCCCTTTCATTATTCTCCTTTGTTTTTATGTCTCTTGTCAGCAATTCTGTTTCTTTGTATGTACTCTCCCTTTCTTGTTACTTCTCTCCCTCTTGATAATGTAATGGATCTAATCTCTCCCTGAGTGATAATCTCTCCTTGATGTATAATCTCTCCCTTGATGTATAACCTCTCCCTAAGGGATATGATATCTCCCTGAGTGATAATGGATCCTTGAGGTGATAATGGATATAATCTCTCCCTTTGACAACAATGCCAAAAAAATATTTTTTGACAGTAATGCCAAACAATTCCTTTTTATCTATAATATACTCCTTGAATTTCCCAATCCATTGGAAATACAATAAATCTGGTGCTTAGAGTAGATAAATACCTTGTTGTGTATAGATTTATCTTTGAAGTCCATCTCTTTTCTTGCATCAACATGAATGATATTATGATAATATGTAGGCTGATGCAACCTTCTAGTCATTTTATTAATCAGTAGACAAGGGTTTGACCCCTAGTTTCTTCCTCAAGTACTCAAATGCATCCTTGGGCAATGGCTTGGTGAATATATTGGCTAATTTTCCCTTGGATTGCACACACTCAATTATTACCTCCTTTTCATGAACTTATTCTCTTAAATAATGATACTTGATGGCAATATGCTTTTTTTTAGCATGCATGATTGGATTCTTAGAAATGTTTATTGCACTTGTATTATCACAATAGATAACTACTGGTTCAAGAATTTTCATATGCATACCTTCCAGTAATTGTTTGATCCATGCAATATTTGAGCAGTTTGCAATAGCAGCAACATACTCTGCTTCTGCAGTAGACTGAGAGATGCATCCTTGCTTCTTGCTGATCCATGTGACAAGTTTTTCACCCATAAAGAATTCTCCTCCATTTGTTCTCTTCTGGTCATCAATATTTCCATCCCAATCAACGTCGGTAAATACCTTAAGTTTAAATTTTCATTCTCTTTTATACCATAATCCATAATCCTTAGTATTCTTTAGATATCATAGAATTCTTTTTACAGCAATCATATGTGATTCCCTGGGATTAGCAAAAAATCTTGCAACTATTCCTACTGCATGTGCAATATCTAGTCTTGTATGTACAACATACATGAGTTTACCAATCATTGATCTATACAAAGTTTGATTTACCTCTGTTGACTTGTCCTCCTTTGTCAACTTACATCCAGTTTCCATCGGTGTTCCAACTGGTTTGGAATCTTCCATCTTGAATATTTTCAACACTTCCTTGATGTATTTAGATTGTGTAATAAAAATACCTTCATCTTGTTGCATGATCTACATACCAAGAAAGAACTTGATCTCTCTAAACATAGACATCTCAAACTCTTTTCTCATTTCATTTGCAAATGATTTGCATAGCATATCATTGCCTCCAAATATGATGTCATCAACAAATATCTCAGCAATCAAGATGTTAGCATTAGTATCTTTCCTCAAATAAAGATTATTGTTTTCACTAGTCCTTACAAATCCAATACTTATAAGATGGGAATGAATTCTTTCATACCAGGCTCGAGGTTCTTGTTTCAATCTATACAGGGCTTTGTGAATTCTACATACCATTTTCATCTTGTCTGGATCAACAAACCCTTCTGGTTGTTCAATGTATACCTCTTCTTCAACTATTCCATTTAGGAACGCAGACTTGACACCCATTTGGTATACCTTGAATCCTTTACATGCAGCATAAGAAAGTAATATTCTCACTTCTTCTAGCCTAGCAACAGGTGCAAAGGTCTCTCCATAGTCAATCCCTTCTTCTTGTGCATACCCCTTGCATACTATTCTTGCTTTATTTCTGGTGACTTCTTCATTCTCATTCAGTTTATTCCTGAATATCTATTTTGCATCGATGCCATTCTTGTCATATGGTCTCGTTACAAGTGTCCATGTCTTGTTTTTCTCTATCTTCTCAATCTCTTCATTCATAGTACTAATCCATTCATTATTATCAAGTGTGGCATTGACAGATTTTGAATCATAATCATAAATAAGATATCTTGTATTTAGAGACTTACTTCTGGTTCTCATACCAGCCTTCTTATCTCTAATGATCTGGTTCTATGGATGGTTGCTTCTGACATATCTGGCAAGTACAAGTTTAGCTCTTTGTCTAGCATCTTGATCATCATTTTTTCCTTCATTCTATTCTCCATCACTTGGTACATCATCATGAGAAATATCCTGATTGACGGTATTTGCAGCCTAATGCTCGGGTGCAATGATCTATTTTTTGGGAGCTCTACATTGTTGGTCGGGTAGAGTGTCAGGTTCTTCATTGTAAACAAACATGTTGTAGTCCTCTAGTTCTTTTGTGCTTTCCTTTTCATTCTTCTTTGCAAATTCATCTATCTTTACATTTACACTTTCAACAATTTTGTTAGAGGCTTTATTGAGACATTTATAAGCCTTGCTCTTGGTGGAATACCCTAGAAAGATTCTTTCATCACTCTTGGAGTCAAGTTTTCCATTTCTATCATCTTTTAAGATATAACATTGACTACCAAAATTTTTGAAGTAACTTACATTGGGTGTGTATCCATAACATAGCTTATAAGGTGTCTTTCTTCAATTGTAATTTTTTCAATGTGTAAATAGCAGTACTGAAAACTTCTCTCTTGAAGATTTGGGTGATGCCTTTCTCTATCATCAGTGTCCCTGCACAATCAACTATGGATTTTTTCCTTCTTTCAGCAATTCCTTTTTGTTGTGGTGTTCTCGGTGCAGAGACCTATCTTTTGATTCTATTCTCATTAAAAAAGTTAATGAATTCATCTGAAATAAATTCCCCTCCTCTATCTAACCTTAAGCATTTCAATTCTTTACCACTTTTTTTTCAACCATTGCCTTGTACCATTTAAACATCTTGAATGCCTAAGATTTATCATTTTCAAATATTACTTTCATCATTCTAGAGTAATCATCAACAAAGGGAATAAAATATCTATCACCATAATAGCTCTTTGTCCTCATGGGTCCACATAGGTCAGTATGAACTAATTCTAGAATGGCATCAAATGTATGGGTTTTTATTTTGAAACTAGACTTTGTCATCTTACCTTTTTGACAATTCTTACACATGATATTGTCGAGCTTAGTCATCGTCGGTAAGCCTCTTACATTTCTCTTTTTTCTTATCATTATCATGTTTTCAAAGTTCACATGACACAATATTTTGTCCCACAACCATATATCTTCTTTTCTCGCCATTAATAAATTGGTGTCAGTATCATTCAGATAGAATAAGTTACCTTTTGTTTGCTCACCAGTACCAATCAAATTTCTTAATTCATTCAAGATCTTTGCCTTCTTATTTTCAAATGCTACTTTGTGACCTGAATTATTCAACTGAGAAACACTCAATAGATTATAATTCAATCCTTTCACCCAATAAGAATTTTTACATTTTATCAAGTTATTCAACATTATAGTTCCTCTACCTTCAACTAGACAAGGTGTGTCATTACCTATTCTTACTGAACCACATTTATAGTATTCAAAAGTCTCAAAATTTTGTTTGTCACTGGTCATGTGGTGAGTGCAGCCACTATCTATGATCCACACATCATTTTTACTAACTTTAGATATGAGTGCAATTTCTACATACCTTTCTTCATCATCATCTGAATCATCTTTTACTGACACAAACACCATCTTGATGTCTTCGTCATATTCGGTGTCAATATCATCATATTTGCATTTAGTTAGGTAACTGGCCTTCTTTCATTTTTCCTTGTAGTCTCGGGTATCTCTTCTTTCTGATTGTCGGTTTCTTTTGTAATAACCTCTGTCATACTTCTTTTCAAATGACCTACCATTACTTCTGTCATCTTTTCTTTGGTTAGGACATCTTGTAGCAAAGTGTCAAATCTCTTTACAATTAAAACAAAAAAGTAGTAATTTACCTTTGCCTCTCTGCATTCATCTATCCATAAGTGATTCAATTTCATCAAGATCTTCTTCTTCACTTTCAATATCACTATCTTTTTGATGCAGGAGCATCCTGGGTGTAAGGGCAATCTTGCATCACCCAAAAATATTTCTGTTTTCTTTTCAATAAGGGCTACCTTGTGCAGAGCTGCTATTTATGGAAACTTGCTATTTTTA
>MU227907.1:69466-101424 GCA_018584345.1 Thuja plicata
CCTTCTCGGGCGGTGGAAATTGCCTATATAAAGAAGGCCCGTAGTGTTGTCTTAGGCAGTTCGGGACAATTCTGGGTAGATCTGGGTAATAATTCGAGGCTTTGTCCTACAGAATATTGTAAGGGAAATGCCCATGTGGCTTTGCATATTGTAATTCTGAAATTTTGTAATTCCGCATTTGTGGAGATAATAAGAAGTCCATTTTCTGTTCTTGCAAATTGATGTTGCTTCTCTATTTCTATTATGTGTTTATGGTATTAAGGGGAGCGCCCTCCATCACTTTTCTCATAGTGTGTTTATGACTTGATTTACTTATTCTCAAAGAAGATTTGAATTCAGACTCTATGTTTGGTAAGACACTATTATCAAAATTGTTCATCTCAAATGAAATCAGTCTTCCAATCAAACTTTCTAGAGTAACATTTATATTTGCTACTTCTCTCATTTCTTGTATGGCAGATACTCTAATAGCATAAGTAGGTAGTAAGGTTCTTAGAATTTTACATATCACTATATCTTCTTCTAGTACACCTCCAACTCCTTGGATTGCATTGACTACCTCTTGGATTCTTGTTTTGTACTGTGTGATGTTTTCACCTTCTTTCATTTTGATATCATCAAACTTTCCTCTAAGGCTTTCTTCCTTGGCTCTCAAAACATTTATATCACCTCCATGTACAAGCTTAAATTTGTCCCACATCTTCTTTGTAGTTGTGCATGCTTTGACATCTTCAAATTCATCATCGGAGAGTGAGGAAGCAAGTTCTATCATCATGTAGTTGTGCTCATGCTTCTCTCTCATTTGTTCAACTATGGTTTCTCCTGTGGGAAACACATATTTAGTATCTAAGTATTGAGTAACATCATTTCCAATACCTGATAAGTGGAGTCTTATTATGCTCTACCATGAAGCAAAACTATCTTTGTTCAACTTGGTCACATCTCGTATGTTCATCTTGTGATCTTTAGCTTAGGTCTTGAAACCTTCCTTTCTAAGCACACAAGCTTTCATACCAATTTTTAGTAATAACTGAGAGTGGGGGGGAGTGAATCAATGGCCTCAAAAATTAATCCTTAAAACAACCCTTTAAAACTTATTACCACTTTTAAGCCTCTAGTTATACTCAGTCCTACAAGATGAATGTCTTGAAATATTTATAACCAATTACTACTTGTCGAAATGATCTGTAAAACCTTCTTCTGTATGTTTACCGATAAGTAGTCTTTCTATTTACCAAAACACAATAAATAACTAGTGTATACTGATCAATCCATAATATCTTATGTGAAATACAAAATAGTAAAGTAATGAAACATAAACACATGACACATGGATTTTTAATGTGGAAACCCTATTAAGAGAAAAAACACTGGAACCAGTACCCTATATTTTCACTCTTCTAAAGTGATCTTGATTAAGAGCCAACCCTATTAAAGGTTAAAAACACACTGTTAGGTGTGACCTTGTTAGAGGATTTAAAAGGTAGTTTGTCACCTAGTATCTGGCATCTAATGCTACCATCCTTGATCAAAAACTCACTTGGCCTATCAATAGGTATCAGGCATATCCAATGCTACTTTCTATGATCAAAATTTTTGATACTCCTTGGGATGTATCTCAATTATAAAAGACTTTTAAGTCCTGCTTGGTTAAGAGACTTGATGCTTCAATGGTTAAATTGAAACACTAAAGTGATTTGTTCACACATACAACTTGAATTGTAGATTTTTAGATCTATTGTAAGTGCATTACCTCTTTGATCAATATAATCAATTCAATACCTTTGTTCCACATTGTTCTTCTTTGTGATGCTGCTTTAATGTTTTCCGGTGTCTGCAAAATCTATCTCTTTCCTCAGCTTGTTGATTAGGTTTGAATGAAGACTTTCTTCTTTTTCAGAATCTCTTCAACATCTATTTTTTTCTTTTCTCTTCACCTCACTCTTCATAATGAATTGGGTTTTCTCTTTATAGACATGATTCACCATTTCTTGGCTTTCTTGATTCTTGGCGTGATCCAAAATTCTCGCCAATTGGATTTAAAGAAAAACTCCAGTTTTATCTTGTAGAGATCTTCTTGCCAACTGGACAAATAATCTTTAAATCCTTTACTTATCCTTGGCTTTATCTTGTCAATTAAAAAAATGATAAGTATTAGTTAAGTCTATTTATAGCTCTTGACAACTAAGTATTTTGTCATTTTTGAACTCTCTTTTTTATCGGTCAATAATTCAGTTAGTCATCAGTGATAACTGACTGTTCTGTCAGTGTGAATTCAGTTGTCATCGGGATCTCCATCCATCGGGAAATGCTATAATTTTGTCTGTCAAGTTACTCTGTTCTTTTCTTTTTGGGCAACACTATGACTTTGATCGTTGATAATGTTGGGCATTTTCTCATCAGGTAACACCATGACTTTTCTCTTTTATTTTGTCTGACGGTGTGCACTCCGTTAGTGTATGCAGTCACTTTGTGAATACTTGAATTATATGCATTACTAAAAGCATAGCCTTTGATTCATCGGTTCTTTCAAGTCTTTGGCAGTATGTCCATGACCATACAAATTATATCAAGTTGACATCAATGACAATACAATACACTAACTAATTTAATTCCTTGCATGATTATCAACTTAACATCTTCAAACTTTCAATAAATTATAGTTCATCAGTTGGAACGTTTCTTCATTTGTACTCGGTTCAATGTGTAAACAACAGTACTCACAACTTCCCTCCAGAACTTTCATGAAACTCCTTTTTCAATCAACAGTGGCCTAGCACAATCAACAATGGATTTGTTCCTTCTCTTTTGTTGTGGTGTCCTCGGTGCTAACAAATGTCTCTTTATACTATTCTCATTAAAAAATAATGTAAACTCATCAGAAGTAAACTCACCTCCTCTGTCAGATCTCATACATTTCAACTATCTTCCTATTTATTTTTCAAATCGGGCCTTATACCCCTTAAACATTTTAAATGCATCATATTTTTTCTTTAAGAACATTACAAACATCATCCTAGAATAATCATCCTCAAATAAAATAAAATATTTTTCTCCATAATAACTTTTAGTTCTCATCGATCTCCATAAATTAGTATGAACTAAATCCAAAATACCTTGTGTAACATAAGTCTTGCTTGCAAAACTAGATTTAGTCATCTTACCCATCTGACATTCTCTGTACATAGCATTCTCTATTTTTTTAAGTATTGGTAGTCCTCTTAGTATATTCTTCTTACTCACTTTGATTAAGTTGTCAAAAATTAACATGACAAAGCCTTTTGTGCCATAACAAAACATCTTCAACTTTAGAAAATAGGCAACTCTTCATAGAAGTATCAAGATAAAATAGATTACCTTTAGATTGTTCTTCAGTAGCAATTAGATTTCTCTTCTCATCAAATACTTTCACTCTCCCATATTGAAATTCTAGTCGGTGGCCTATATTGTTTAGCTATGCAACACTCAACATATTATACTTTAATCCTTCAACCTGATAAACATCATCACATCTTGTGTTATTTAGTAGAATTATGGATCCTTTTCCTTTCACAGCATATGGAGCATCATTACCAAATCTAACATAACTGTTAGAGTAGTCATATTATAGCTAATAATTAAATCATTTAATTATTAGTCTATTATACTCTATGCTTAAGTTATACTTAGGCAGCTTATTAGTCTTTAGGGTTTTTCCCTTTAGGGTTTCGGTATCCTTTTATAAGGACTCACCGATTTGCATTTCATGAAGATTAAGGAGATTATATTATTGTATTCAGTAGTTGATAATATAGAAGCTTTTTTCTTTCAACATGGATTTGATGTCTCTGGCCTTTTGGCTGCCATAGTTTCTCTTCTCTCTTCTGTCTTTGCTTCTAGTTTGTGACAGTCTTGCATGCAGGTGTTCTTGGGAGAATAGGACATTTCCTATTTCTAACATAGTATCAGAGCCATTCTGTAGCTGGTTGTCCTTATTTTGTTAAAGTGTACCAGACACAGAGGGTTTCAAAAGTTTTTTCAGTATTTTTTATTGGATCTAGGGGGTCTTTGTTTTTTGGTGCACTTTGGACCAAAACCGACCTCACAGTTGCGTCTAGAAGGCCCAAAAACCCAGAATCCATATAAGGCACATCTTTTTTGGACACCAGAGCGTCTGGGAGAAATTTCTTGGCCTCCTAGGGCCGTATGGGCACGGTTTTCGATGCAAAAATTAAAAAAATTTAAAAAAACTAATTTTTTAATTAGTTTTTGGTGCAGGCAGGCGCGCCGCCTGCGCGCCACCCATCGGCCCCCACCATCAGCCCGCTTTGCTTTTCACCCTCCACGGCCCCCGCCACCGGCCCGCTCCGCTCAAGCGCCGCTCCGCTCCGCGCTCCGCAGTCCCCGCCACCGGCCCCGCGCAGCTCCGCCGGCCTCCGCCTCCCGACTCACGCTGCTCAGCCTAGTTCCACTGCCCCCACACCACCCCCGCGCTGCCCGGGGCTGGCTTAGCACCCGCTCGGTCATATGGCGCCCAAGGGCCATTTTTTTTGGAGCCCCAGGGGCTTAAAATTGTTTTTGAGGCCTTTCTGACCCTCCTGGACTGATTTCACTCTATCTTGAGCATCCAGGGGTCTTTTTCTGACTTCCATATACTGTCGGAAAGCTCTTTTCGAGATCTTTCTGATGATGGTAGTTAGGGTTTTTGGTTCTACTATTTTGATAGTATTTTTTTCTATTGAATTCCAATGTTTTTTTGCCTTCTGGGAGTCATATCTAGCTCATCCGGACTCATTTTTTGGAAAACCAGATATCGTCAGAAAACTGGTTTAGTGAACTATTCAATTGCAGGGGTATTTTTTATAGATTCTACTCTAGGTTATCTCTCCTCTAAGTTTGGCAGTTTTTGCACTCTGGTAGATTACTTGGGTTCTACAGGTCCTGGGATCTCCTATTCTGATTTTCTAGCTCACTCTTCTTTCTGACTTCTGAGCTTGTATGATTCTCCACTGTTGCATTTTTTTCTATAAACGCACTATGATAAAGTGCCTACTTCTACATTTCAGGGATCTTGTACACCTTGTATGGTTTTTGTACTTGCACTCTGTTATAAAGTGCCATGGGGGGTTATGATGTTATGTCATTTTAGGCTCATCCACCTTTGTCAAGTGAGCATACCTTCCATGACATTAGCCCATGCTGTGTGTTGGTGACATCGCCCTTTATCCTGTGTTTATACTTCTATTGCACTGTTGGTGTTCCTGGTTCTTCTTTCTGCAGATGTTTCTGGCATTGCATTTTAGTGTTCCTATCACCTCTCCTAGTTCAGCATTATGGGGGGGTTCACCTGTTGATTCTATTGCTTCCTGGTTCAATTGATCATTTCTTCAGACATTGTCTTCTCTACCTGGTCATGCACTTCAGTGGGGGTTCCAGCAGTTTCTTCTGACAGAGTTTTCTGCTACATGCTTCGGAGATGCTTCTTGATCTTTCTTATTCCTTTCTCTGGGACATCTTTCCCTAGCTTGAAGGCTTAGTTTCCTTCATCTAGTTTATTTCTTATACTTGGGTACCTGATCAGGCCTTATTGCTAGGACCCATCTTTCCTACTTTCTGCAGTAGTCCTTAGTTGTTTTGCTTCTCCCTAAGTTACACTTAAGGGGGGGTGTTAGAGTAGTCATATTATAGCTAATAATTAAATCATTTAATTATTAGTCTATTATACTCTATGCTTAAGTTATACTTAGGAAGCTTATTAGTCTTTAGGGTTTTCCCTTTTAGGGTTTCGGTATCCTTTTATTAGGACTCACCGCTTTGCATTTCATGAAGATTAACGAGATTATATTATTGTATTCAGTAGTTGATAATATAGAAGCTTTTTTTTTTAACATGGATTTGATGTCTCTGGCCTTTTGGCCGCCATAGTTTCTCTTCTCTCTTTTGTCTTTTCTTCTAGTTTGTGATAGTCTTGCATGCAGGTGTTCTTGGGAGAATAGGACATTTCCTATTTCTAACAATAACCTCCATCATGATTTTCCAAGGAAATAAACTTAAGTATGTCACCAGCCATGTGATGTGAACAACCATTATCTATAATCCATGTTTCATTCTTACTTATTGTGATATTAGGGCTCTATGTGTTTCTTCATCAAAATCATCTTTTATAGAAACATACACAACTTATTTTTCCTCATTTATCCCAATGGAATCATCATCACCTTTTCCTTCATTAGCGATATAACAAGATTTCTTACCTTTGTTTGTCTAGTCTCTGTATCTCCTGAATCTTTTTTCTCTCTTTTCCATATCTTTCTTTTCCTCCTTATCATTCTCTGGACAGTTAGATGCAAAGTGACCAATTTTATCATAATTAAAACATTTCAAGGGTAACTTACCTCAGTATTTTCTTTTTCCTCTTTGTAGCCTTCGAGCCAACAAAGCTTCAAATTCTCTTTCATTCTCCTCACATTCAATAAATAGCTCTTCAAGTCCTTCAGTCCAACTATAGAATTTCTCACTAGCACTACTCAAATAACCATCTCTAGAAGCACCTTCCCTAGCCTTTACAATATTTAAAGTAGACTTAAATTCATATTCAACCTTAGAAATAGAAGGCACACTATTGTCAAAATTAATTTCAAATGCAGTTAACTTACCAATAGTGGTATCCAGTGAAACATTCATCTGGGGTATATATCTCAGCTCTTGTATAGTAGATACACGAATAGAATAACACAGTAGAAAGCTTCTCAACATTTTTATTTTCACATCATCCTATTTTATGATACCACCAGCTCCCCTAATAGAATTAACAGTCTCCTTCCTTCATCCTTCATCCTCATAGAGTCAAATTTTCTTCTCAAACTTTTTGCTTTAGCCTTCTGAACATGATGATCTCCACCATATGTCAAAAGAATCTTATTCCACATCTGTTTCATAGTATTATAATCATCAAGCTCATCATATTCATGGTCAGTAAGTGTAGATGCAATCTCAATCATGACTTTTGCGTGTTCATGTTTCTGTATTTTCTCACTGATAGTCAAAGGTGCAGTATTCAATGCTACATAATCATTCTCAAGATAGTAAAGTGCATATTCTCCTACTCCAGACACATGCAACCTCATTCTACTTTTCCATGTATATAAATCCCCTATTCATCTTTTTTTCTCCCCTCTTATAGATCTTTAGATCTTAACACAAGTCCTTTAAACTCATCACTTAAAGTAACAAGGCTCTGATACCAATTGTTGGTCCCACTAAGAGGGGGAGTGAATCAAACAAATAAAACTTAAAATCTTAAACCTAAACTCATTGATTCACTTGGTAAGTACTAAATACAGTCAATAACCAATTCACTAAATAACATAAGAAACATTCAATCATTAAAACTTGACAACATCAGATTAACTCATTAACACATGATATAACTCAATTGACACCAAATTTAATGAGAAAACCCAATTTGGGAAAACAATTTGTGGGAATTGTAACCCACAACAAAAAAAATTTACCCTTTTGAAGTACGCTTGGTTAAGGAATTATCCTATTAAATATTACAAACAATTTTTCTAAATATGACCCTGTTCGGGGATTTATCTCAAATCTGTTAAGATCTTCACCCTGTTAGGAGTGGTCTAATTAGAGGTCTTCAAACACTCTTTTGGAATTTCACCTAAGTCTAGGTTTTACATATAGGATGGTTAAATCCTCTCGATTAAGAGATTTCTTTGTTACAAATATTAGTAAGCAATAGTAAACTTTAATCTATAAAAACTAGAAACTCACTATGCTTGAATCATATCCGTTATTATCAATTAAATACTGACATCACATACTCGATTGATCTCATTCTTAGAGTATAGATTCTTCGATCTGTCTTTCTTTGTTTTGATTGGTAAATGTTGTTCTTCATCTTCTTTCACTCTTTTCTCAATTCACCAGTGCCTTACACTCCATTTAATCTGCATTCCTTATATAGACATACTTTTTCCTCTTAGTCTCCTTTACCTCAAAACTTGTAACTTTTCTTGGAACTTTCACTTTTATGTTTAACTGCTTGATCTTCACCTTAGATCTTCATATCGAATTTTATTTCTCATGGTTATTGTAACAAAATTTATTTAATTCATTTCCTCATCCATATCATCATCATTTTGAACTAAATCATCATTTAATATATGTATATTGTACTCGGTAAAAATTTCTTTGCAACTCGGTAACTAAATTCTTCACTGCTCGGTGTCTAACACACTTTTGGTGCTTGATGTTTAGTAACTATAACTGACTCACATAACATTCTACCAAGTGAATCAGTCTATCTTGGTAAATTATCTCTTTCAATCATAGCTTAATTCATTGCAGTTCCCAACTTGATCAATCAAATGCACTGATTTTATAACATTAAATATATAGTAGAAAAAAACAAAAACATCATTACTTCATCATTGTTTGATCTATATTTGTCACCCATTTAACTTCTCCTCTTAAGATATGGTAACACAATAAAAGCTAATTAATCAATTTCTTTACATCAATGACAAAACAACAACTGATCCAACTATTTCTACAATCATGATACTCGATATCAATTGGTCTTCATCATCTCCATCAGATATTCATCAGTTAATCAATAGAGGGAGTATAGGAGTATAATTTAAATAAGTTGGCTTCTGAATATACAAAAGGGTGGTTCATGACTCCCTAGTCCGCTCACCCATGATCATTTCATTCCAGAAGTTTGAGATTTGGTGATTGTGTTGAATAGGGTGAAAGGAAATCAGCATACATTTCATTGGGAGGATTGGATGTTCTTCTACATTCAAGTTTTGCTGAATGGGAAGAAATTCTTAGACTGGGGTGAGCTTATGGTAGAGATATTACATGAAGGGTTAGTGAATTTTTCTAGGATGCAGGAATTTTATATGTCCTCTTTTCTTTTCTATTTGTTGGCTTGAACTAGGGAATGGGTTAACTTACCACATTAACGTATGGTTTTAGAGATGAAAATTTATGAGTACTATCCACTTTTGAAGCAACAAAAATGCTCAAATAAATTCAACAAAGTGAATGATGTGTTATTTTCCATTTAATCTTTGAACTACAAGGAAGACAGAACAAGAGCTTATCTAAAGAAGCAGTTCAATTGATTAGTACCTCTGGTAGTTATTTTATACAATTTATCAGGTTCACGTATATAAGGATAGGATGATTTAAATGTGAACCCTTAAAGATACCTAGGTATGTGTTGGATAATCTATTTCTCATAGAAGTATGCAGGCAATCTGCACACATCGATAAATGCTTAAAAGGAAAGAAGCTTTCAGGAGTAACTTTTCATGTTGAGATTGGTTCCTATTGCTGTAAAATCAGTTCTAATGCCCTGAATTTGGGAGCAGAGATTAGGAGATTGAATTTCAAAACTTATGTTGCTCAACCCAAATTCAATAGTAAGAACTTTGCACAATATTACCTGGGTTTGAAGGAAGGTTTTACTCATATTCCTTAGCTAGAAGACTACTGGGAAGATTGTGAGGATGATTTTGAGGTACGAAGCTTCCCATTGATATAAATGGTGTTGAAGAAAATGATGTAGAGGGAGTATTAGATTTATAATTCATAGACAGAGTGCAGGAAGAACCCTTGCCTAAAATAGATTGGAGTAGGAAGGAGGAAGACGATAGATAAACTAGAACATTCAATGTAATAAGGAGAACAAAGAAGTGGTTGCGGGAGTTTATATTGGTATAACTACAAATGAGATAGGTTGAAGCTTTTTTAGATCCGCAAGGTGCACTTGTTCCCTAGGTTAAAAATATTTCTTCTAACACCCCTATAAATCTTGATCTTGCAGGTACAGTTAAGTCTAAGAAGATCTAGTTAGTTCTTTTTCTTGTTGATCCTTGTATACCTATGGATTCGACATATCCCTCTATAAACCCATGCATTGATTCAACAAGGAGAAGAAGTAACATTCAACAAGGTCCTAAAACCTTCTACACTTTGAGCTCTACAAAATCAGGTGGGCACTACCTATATTCTGCCCTTAATATTCATTAATTTCATTACCATGTAGGAATCGTGGATGTAGTATAAAATATGTGAATGGCATCAAATTTTATAAATTTGGATGAGAACCACAAATGTAACATATTAGACCAGTGCCCTATCTAGTGGGTATGGAGTCACTCTAAATAAAAAGACTCTTAACAACAACATACATCAATGTAAAACATGAAATTTATCATTGAACTTGACTATGCCTTACATACTCAATTCACACTTTATTGAAGTAGATGTAATTATCCAATTCACTTCAGTTATTTACTCTTTGAAATTTCTTTAAGGATGTTTAATTCTCTCTGAAAGAAACCCTAAACTAATTAGAACCTCTGCCTTGCAGAGTGATGGATTAAAATTTCCTTAACACCTACCCCAAATGAATACAAGAAACCAAAACAAAGACATTACAATTCAATCATAATTCACAAATTAGAGGAGGATACATATATATTTGATTACTAAAACATATAATAAATAAAGAATCAAAGCCAAAAGGACCATTGATAGTCTTAATTCAACATACAAAGCTTACAAGCCTTCTTGTGGCATAAAATTCCCATCCCTACAAATGAACTCAAAAACCCTAGATATACCAAAACAATCCCATGAGTTTTGACCGCCTTTAGGAAAAAGGAAACCCAAAAAAACAACCACCACTACTCAGGATACAGGCCAACATTACTGTAGAAATAGATAGTGAAGCAATAATGGTTAGAATATTGCATAATCAGATCAAAACCCTAAGTGGCCACCAAAAAACATTTATGAAGCCATAAAATATCAGCACATCTATCTCTTTAAGAACCCTACGGCCCCATAAATGCATCTTAAACAACCATATTTTCCCATCTTATCCTTCTGCAACCTGGAAGAGCACCGCCATGGCAAAAACCCTGAGAAACTATTTTAAATATTTGAAAATATGACAAAATAGTCACTGGTGGCACAAAATACCTAGTTCATGGCCCAGATGAAGACTTTAATCTACATTAAATCATATTCATAGATCTTCTTTAAGTACCTGGGCTCCAACAATATCATCAAACAGGTGGCACCCTGTCGCGATGCCTTGAACATTAACTAGTGAGCATATTTTCTTTGAGACTTGGCACTGACCATTAGATTAATCTCGCATCTGTTCTTTTTCCCTAACCTACCTCTAACCCATAGTGTCTAAATCCTTTGTATCTTTGGATCGCCAAATTCCTGGCTTGACCCTAGTCTAATCATGAGATTGAGCAACATCCCTTGATCCTATTTTGCATTGATGATCGACATGTAATCTCATAAGACTTGGCTTTACTTAGGTTCCATCATGAGATTTAGAAATAAATCTTGTCTCGTGATCTCTGAAATATTTTTTTAACTCTGGTTAAATCTCAAGATTCAGAGACAAAGCTATCTCCGAGTCGTTGAATAAAATTCTTAACTCTGATTTGATTATGAGATTCAAAGATAACCCTAGATCTTCTAAGTCTCTTGGACACATGTCTGCATCATATCACATCTCAAATTTTCATATCTTGATCCTTGAATACTTTTCTTGACTTTGAATTTATCTAGGGATTCAATGACAACCGCACATGTTGGTCTTGATCAATGGTAGGCGTGTGATCTGATAATATTTTTCCTAGCCCCAGGTCTATTCTGAGACTAAGTGACAAGGTTTTATCTTTTGATCTTTGAATATTATCTTTAACTCTAGTCTGATCTCAAGATCTAGTGACAAAGCCTTCTCTAAATCTTTGAATGCCTGACTTAACCTAGCTTAAACTACGAGATATAGCGATAGCCCTCCGATATCAAAAACATTGATGATCCATGCTGAATCTCCAGATCTTTTGAGACTTAACCGTAACATTACAAGATTCAGTGCCAAAAAATAAAATGTTGATTCCCTCCTTTTGTCACTAGATCTCCAAATGTTATGGACTTAACTCTGATCATTGCAATATTTGTAAATAACTGCCACACCAAGTTGTTGAATGTTTAGTACTTACCAACCCTTATCCATGTGTCCTCCAGGTGCAATGCCTTGATCACTAAAATATTTGCATCATATCTTTGTGTAAAAGCATTGACCATAGGATCAACTCGGATCTACATAACTATTAACCTTATCTTTGGTGGGCCCCAAGATCTGACAACTCACCATGCGTCAACATGGAACAATTCTTTGAAGACTATCAAACCTGCAACTTTTTGATTAAGGCATAACACAAACTGTAGATCAACCTTGATCTGACGGTCGATGAACCTACATACACTTTGATCTAAGAGGGACACCTGGCATCATGTTGCTATTCCTTAATTATTAAAAACATATCATCTTCATGATCAAGGGATAATTCCTACCGTTGGATCAAGATAGACTTGCACGATAAATGGAAAAGGTTAAAAAAGGCCTGCAAGGACATAATAACTTAGGGAAAAAATAAACCACCGCCCCGCCTAGGAAAGACTTAGGGAAATAAAGTGTGGCCCCACTCGGACATGAAACATAAAGGCACATGGGCTAAAAATTTTAAGTGAATAAAAAAGTTAATGACATTTTATAATAAGTTCATGAGACCTAGGGTTTTTGTACCAAAATTTGCACTAAGGGCTACAAAAATTGGACAACTACGGCTTGAGGACAAGGCTAAAAACTCTCCAGAAATAGGAAAAAATAGGACCAAAGAGATCTACAAATTTCATTCCTAACAGATCCCATCTAAGAGGGTCAAACCAAAAACTACAGTTTCCACCCTTGCAAGAACTACACATTTGAGAAGGAAAAGAATAAAGAAAGATTTGGTTAGCAAAGAGTTTGTGGATTTGGATTTAACTGAAGAGGTTCTCACAATGGTGGAAAAGAAGGCACTTGATCTATTGGATATTGATTATGTTTAAACATGAGGGGGACAACTAAAAGATGTTCACTCTAGTGATAACACTCTGGTAATTGACTTAACCATATTGCAAACACCCCATGTTAAGAACCCATCGAGAAAGCCCAAATGGATCGAAACTTCCATCAGTAGAAAATGAAGCATGGTGTCGATCTCACTACCAGATATTGATATGGTAAGAAATTACCTGGGGTGGGAAGTAAAATCCAAGAAACCCAAAGTTGAGGTGATGATTGATACATATGACAAGATGGTGCGATTGTTTGCAGAAATGGTGATTCCAACAACTGATAAAGATTCTAACAAGGTGAGAGATGAGGACTTAAAAATAGAAAGGGTGGACCTTGGGGTGGCCACTTGAGCTATCAATGTCAAGCATCTAGATTCTTCCACAAAAAATACAATCATGAGGACTTAGAAAGATGAAAAAGACAAGAGGGAAATGAAATGATCTCTTAAAAAGATGACATAGTATATCCATTAAAGAATAGTATTAGCCAGATTGTGGGAGTGGTCAAGTTAAGGAAAGATTCAGATATTTTTCTTAGAGATACTGCATTTATATGGCATGATAAATCTATGATTCTAACCATAACTTATTTGGTTGAGCGGTGATAGAGTTTTCAGTGTTACAGACACTAAGATAGGTAGAGCTCTTATATTCTTGATCAATCGGTCAGTAGATCATAGATCAGTGAAAGGTAAAGTATATGCAATCATTTCTAATGATATGATGACATGGAATAAAGGTTATACATACAATGTATTAGTATTTACAACATCGATGCAAGCATTTAAGACAAATTTAAGGTGTTGCATTGGAGAAGTAAAAGCATGCTTTATTATCTTGGAGATACAAACTTGCGGATCTTATCTTTACCTAATGTAGTCATGATAATTCATTTATTTCATCAATATTATCAATCCAACACATAGTACTATCTCAAGAAAGCAATTTGAAGATCATTCTTATGGGAGTGCAAGTTTTTTATATATAGGAACTGCTCATATTGAAAAGATTGTTGAGAAAGGAATAAAGGAATTTTTGTTGAAGAGTTTTTGGGTGATTAGGGTTTTTATGATTTCAAGTCGATGTTGAAATCAAAGAGAAGGGAGAAAGATACAGAGTGAAAATAACTAAAAAGGATCTCATAGGCAATCAGTTCCATTCTACAGATCAACAATCTTGTTGTTCCCTAATAGTTGTAGCAGTTCAAATCCTCTAATAAGGTGAAATTTAACATATTCTTATTTGTAAATCCTTTAATAGGGTAGCTTCTTCATTGAGGTTTTAAATCCTAAAGTGAGGTAGATCATAGCTGATATTATTGTACTGCTAACAATGTACTAATCACTCTTAACAGGGTGAACCCTTAGAAAGGGTATTTGTAGCTCCTAATAGGGAAAACTCATTTACTATAGTATTAGGCTTGTGGGTGTCATCTCCACCGTGGATTTTTCCCTCTAACAAGGGTTTCCACAATAAAACACATTTTTATGTGTGCTAAAGTTGTGGATTCTTGAAATTATTTTCTATTATTTCTTTATTTCATTCATATGCTTTGAGGTTAAGAAGAAATGCTAGTGCAGTTAATCATATTGTTGGTTGAATTAGGCCAATACCTATTTGTATTGATTCACTGCCNGCCCCCCCCCCCCCCCTCTTAGTCACACTTTATCCTATAATTGGTATTAGAGCATAGGTCCTTTTGTTGATAAGTCTAACAACTTGAGGAAAAGACCCCTATAAGTCAACATGGATAGATACAAGTATGAAAAGAAACTTGAGAATGAAAGCCAAGCTATCAATGAACTAAAGGAAAAGATGAGGCATTCCCTTGCTAAGAGAAGAGAGCTTGCTGAGCAGTTAATTCAAAGTGAAGACTACATTGATCAATTTTTTGAAGGTAGTTTATCTGAAGAATCAAAAGAAGAACTTGAAAATATGATGGAAAAAAATAGTGGAATCAAAAGTGAAGTGGAAAATTTGAAAAGAGATCTTGAAAGTCAGTCTGTTAGGATAGTTGAAGAACTTTAAATAAGAAGGGCTTATGATAATGTCAGAAAAATTAATGAAGATTCCCTAAAGGTTAAAGATGAAACCCTTACAGAGAAGTTGGAGATACCATTCAGATTGGAGAAAGAGGTTGCTACATTGAAGGAAGACTTACATGGTATGAATGAAGATAAATATGATATTGAAAGAGAGATTAAAACGATAAGGAAAGCTAATGAAAAGATAAAATATGGATTGAAATCTATAAATGATCTACTAGAATAATTCACAAATAGTTCTATTTAACTTGATGAACAACTTAGAAGATAGAGGATCAATGGATTAAAATAAGGCTTAGGTTTTACACTTTGAAGCTAGTGAATCTTCTGGCACCAAGGGCATCAATGAAGAAATCAAATCAACACCCAAGGTGAACATCAATAATGGAAAGATAAGGTATAGACCGGTATGTTTTAATTGTCATAAGGAAGTTCATACTGCTAATATATGTTGGTTTAATCCGATTGGTCCAAATGTTAGATCTAGAGGTTCTACTTCTAGATCAAAATAATCCTATGCTAGAACTGACAACTACAATGCTATACCTAATAAATTTCATGGATTTTTTTATTATTGAAACAATTTTGTACATAAATCTAATGAGTGCGGGGCAAGAATAAAAAACCAATCGGCATATGACTACAATAGTTAGAAACCTATCAATCAAGTTAATCGGTCAAATCTTACTTGTTATAAATATCACAACTATGGACACATGGCTATGAACTGCAGATTAAGGTCATACATAGACAATTCTGGTCCCTAGAATCCAACACATATGATCTTTTATGTCTATAACAAGGTTGGTCATCTTGTTAGGTCATGTAGAGAAAGAAAGTATAGTACAGGTCAAACGGTGAAAATGATGAAACTTCCAAAGGTAAATGAAGTGCTAATGCTGATAAAAAAAGAAATGATATGCATCATAATTAAATGAGAACTCCACAATTCTAGGAAATGTGGAGAATCCATCAGTGGAAAAAACAAACTATTTTCTTAGGGGGAGAGCTTAAATTCAAATCATTTACTGGTCCCCTAGCTTCATGAGAAGTAAGATTCATATGCATTTTGAGATGCCTCTTTAAAAGTTAATGATGGATAGTGAAAATAATTTTTTTATGTGCATATAATGAGTGCTATGTTTTAACTGTAGGATTTGAGAGATACAAATCCACATAATGCCAAGAATACCTGCATGCAAATAACCTGTTACAGGAGAGAATCAGAAAGATGGAAAAAGAAGAACTCAAAAGTTGCTCAAAATGTAAGAGCAAAATTATAATCTGAATTAATGAAAAAAGAATTACAAGGTTCAACCTATAAAGGTGAACAAAACCCTAAAGCCTAAAAAAGCTAGGTTGCACATTAATAATTAATAAAATAATTAATTATTAATTCACCTAAGAGAAAGCTTAAGCACTAAAGAGTAATAACTTAACTAATTAAATCAACATGATTTAATTAATATGCAAACTAATGATTACTCTAACACCCCCCCTTAAGCTAAGTGCAGGGGGTAAGCTAACCTAACACAGCTATGAAAGTGGGAAATGGGTCCTGGCAACAAGGCCTGATCAGGTACCCAATACAAGGAAATCTCTGTAAACTGGAGACAAAGAAGAAAACCCAGTGGGAAAAACCCCTCTCCAAAAACAGATAGAAAAATGCAGAAAAGAGATGGCTGAAGAGACTCTCTCAAGACCATAAGTACAACCAACCCCCTATGAGAGAGGGATGAGACACCAAAGTCCCCCCAAAATGAAGAAACTCCTGTCATAATGGTAGATGCCTAATGTAGAATCCAAAAGGAGATCCTGAAGTAGCAAATGATATTCCTCCCCTTGGGAAGAAATGAATCCAAAGGACGATGTCGAAGAAACCCTGTGAAGAGTGATAAAACAATCTGTCTTAGGATGTGTGCCATGATCAGATGCTGAAGAATATCTCTGTCTAAACTGAAAAAATGATGCCAAATCCAAACTAATGTGGAGAATCCTGAAATGCAACTGCTAAATACACGGATAATGGTGGGCGAACAGTGATAACCTGACTGTCAAGGTAAAGGAGATGAATGTCCTCAAAATAATCCTCCAAATCTATAGTATAAGACTCAACAAACAAGAAAGATATATCTGCAACATAAGAGTCCAAAGTATCTATGTCTAGAAGATGTCTGATTCCCTGCTGCACAAAATCAAGAGCAACAGTAGATGCTGATGAAGTCTCAGTCTGAAGAGTAGGAACCGTGAGACAAGCCTCTGATCCATCGGAACATGTAAGGGTGTCTAAATACTCAATCTCCTCTAAAGTATCATGATCAAAGAGTGTATTCTCTCTCCAAGAAATGGGTATGAGACAATCTGAAGCAGGATCCTCTGGGAATGGAGAGAGATTAGGGTATCCATATATCTCCCAAAGACATGTCCAAAGTGGGTGAGGATAATCAATGTTTGATATAGCCAACACAGTGTCATGATCAACACTAGACACTATAAGTCCTAATATGTGATCTCTAATAATATCCCATGCTAATTTTCCCTCTGAAGTGGCTGGTTTGGGTATGAGATCATACAAATAAGGAAAAATATTAATCCACCTACAATGTGTAAGTATACCCTTTGCCCATGACTCATAATTACCCTGTTCCAGAATAACAGCTGAAGGGTGAGTATAAAAACCCATGATAACTCTTCAAATGAAACAAACTGAGACATCTAACCTTACTACATTTAGATCAAATTAATATAACCCATCCCATGCAAACAAAACCCATGTAGGTGCCAGAATCTCCAAGTAATTGAGCAAAGTGTAAAAACACACAAAGTTGAATGAAATTTACTTGGTAAATTTTCTGATGAAATAGATAGTAAATATAGAAAGATCACTACAACACCTTTCCAATGCCTATTTGTTTGCACAAAATGGAGTTCAGACGCAAAAGATATGCCCCTGAAAGTGAAAAACACAAGTTCTAACTTTGACTGGAAAATAGACATCAAAACTGCAAAACTAGAAAATCAAACCTACATAATGAGATAGATATCAAAAAGCACTTTCCGACGATATAAGGAAGTTGAAAATCTGATGCCGTATGCTCAAGATATGAGCAAACTACCAAAATAGCTCCAAAAGGGTTTGAGAATTAACCCTGGCAGTTAGGCTAACCGCTAGAGGTTAACCACTAGCGGTTAACTGACGGCGGCGCCCATTAACATTGTTGTGTTGATTTTTAACACTACATGCGTTATTTTTTAATGCAAAAATCAATAAAAATTGATTTTTTATTTTATTTTATTTTAATTTTTCACCTCAAAATTTGAGCCATAAAGCTTGGGAGAGAGAAAAATTTTCCCAGAGGATACTGTGGCCAAAAATGGCAAATTTTATATGAAAATTAACTCTCTTGAGCCTTTTGAGTGCGATGATGGTGTCCGTTTTAGCTCAAAGTACTCCAGAAAAAAGTCTCTTCCAAAATGAAGAAGAAACCCCAGAAAACCTATGGTTTTTTCCCTTGAATCACAGCTTCACAAACCCCAGACCAGGTAGCAGCAGTGTGGCTCTAATACCATATAGGATTTGAGAGATACAAATCCACAGAATGCAAAGAATACCTGCATGCAAATAACATGTTACAGGAGAGAAGTAGAAAGAGGGAAAAAGAAGAACTCAGAAGTTGTTCAAAATGTAAGAGCGAAATTATAATCTGAATTAATGAAAAAAGAATTACAAGGTTCAACCTATAAAGGTGAACAAAACCCTAAAGCCTAAAAAAGATAGGTTGCACATTAATAATTAATAAAAAAATTAATTATTAATGCACCTAAGAGAAAGCTTAAGCACTAAAGAGTAATAACTTAACTAATTATATCAACATGATTTAATTAATAAGAAAACTAATGATTACTCTAACATTAACTGCCATGGTCGGTGGAAAGCACTATTTGACCGTTATGTCTAACGACTACATTCTCAAAAGCTATAAATATGATAAAGTAAACTCTTTTATCACTTTAAATTCTAACAAATTTTATTGAAGAACTTTTGGTTACATTCCATAGCAAGAACTATTTGGGTTTGTGGACAAAGATTTCACGTGGGAGACTCTAGTAAGTGAAGTCAAGATATTATCTTGAAATGCAAATATCCTTATAGGAATCATTGTTTCTGTTGATTGATTGTTAATATTATGAATACTCTAATTTTGGTTGACATCATTGATGAGCCAAGACCCATATTCAAGTTACACTTGATTAAGGAAAATGAAAATGATCCAATGGGTGCCCTATCCTCAATACCATATGGTGTATTGTTAACTAAAGACATTCATTCATTCATTCATTCATTCACTACAATTTGGAAGAACTTGGAACTGATGGCATCTATAATAAATTTCTTAAGCTGAGAGATGGTGTGAAGGTAAAAGACAAATACATGTATTTGGTTAAAAAAGGTTTCATGTATGCTACTGAGATATCTGATGAGTTTCATCCATAATGGATAAGATATTTTTTTATTAGAGTACATGATCAATTTATTTGGTTGGATAAGCCTCTCAAGATTTCAAAAGAGTTAATCCATAGAGTTACTAGATTTTGTGTGACCGGTGAAGCACCTATTCTACAAACTATTGCTGCAAACTTGGTTACTCATTTAACCAAATCCAAATAGGATCACAGAGCCATTACTATCAATGATATAACTGAAAAATAAGTGAGATTTTCTTCAATGGTGATAGGATACAAAGTATATCAGTCAAGTCGATTAAATTGTGTACCTGGTGGAGCTATTCATGTTGCATACAAAATGGTGAAGGAAGATGCAAAATACAATCTTTGTGAGATGTTGAAGAGTCAATTCTTTCTGAACATGGAGAAGATCAATAAATATAAGAAGTAATCATTTAAATATGGATCACTCCTAGTATGTATATTCTTTTACTTAGAGTATCATTTTCCTGGAATAGGTTCTATTACATGGTCAAAGGACAGACCGATAGTATTGCAGATTAAGAGATGTATAAGGAATTTAGGAAACAACTTTGATTCTATTATGTGGGGCTACATTAAAGATTTTCAAAGTAAAATGAACCTAAGAGAGAGAATCGGGCAACCGGTATTATTGAGAATCCAAAAGATTTAGGAAACATGTTGGATACATACCATGGGTTATGAAGCTGATAGTAATCTAGTCACTATCCATGTTGATGTTCTATTATCTAAACCAATTGATACTTCAATGCCTAGGTTTGGAAATTATGAAGAATCATCATTGAAAATTTACAATGAGTTAAGGGCACCTATAATCCAAAGAAAGATCAGAAAACAAGTTTGCAACTTGGCCAAACTGAGTGGCATTACACCTGAAATGATGACAAGACTTAGAAAGAAAATGGAAAGTGAGGAAGTAGACACATTTTCTATAGGATCCAAGGATATTGAAATTAAAGTAGAAGAGGTTACACCTCAGATAGTTACAAGGAGTTCAATACTGAAACAATCAACATCTACTTCCATTACTTCTAATAATACTAAGTCAGAGAAGGAGACACCTGAGACTATTCAGAGAACTTACAGAAGAAAGAAAGAAATGACATCAGGCTATAAAGAATTGACAAATAAGAAGGGAGGTAAACAAAGGGAAAAAGAAGAAAAGGTCAAAACTGATCCTGAGAAAAAGTCAAGTACTATAAAAATTGATAAAATTGATAATACTATCATTCTTGAGAACATTGTTAGAGACATTAAGGAACATGGAAATATGATAGAATTATGGAATCACTTTGACAAGTTTGACAGTGAAGAGAAAAGGAAGGTTGAAGATGCAGTTGTAAAAAGTTTACACACTTTTTTACAATTCACCTAGTAAACTTTACAAATTTGTACCAAAAGAATTTTTTAATGTAGTTAACAAAAGATGGAGAGAAGCTTTGAAGATTGACAAAGTAATGATGGAACATGAACTTACACTTTTGCAACTGGGATTGTTTGTAGAATAGATATACTTGATAATTAAAGTAATGAGAGAAGAATATAAGACAAAGAATAGAGTTGCAATAATTCTCATTGGTGATACTCAGTCGGTAAGGAATGAGATAGGGGATTTATTGACAAAGTTTGTGAAGTCTGAGATTATTGCTGAAGTGAAATTGGTTGAAGAGGCAATGAAAGCACAAGATAGAGAAACTAAAGAGATTAATGATGTCATAGATAATGTTATCTCTGATATTCTATAAAAAATTGCTAATAAAGAGACAAGTCATTACGATGATGAAGATATACTTTCAATAAAGAGGAAAATAGATCTAACTAGTGAAGGTAGGACAATAAAGAAGAGAAAACAAAAGGATACAAATATTTCAAAGAAGATGAAGAAGAAGAATCTGAAGATGAAGGAATACAAACAAATTTTGATATTACTTAGATGAGTCCCAAAGAGCTATTGAAAATGTCTTCTACACTCAGGGAGAAAGTTGAAAGGAACAAGTTGAAAGAAAATAAAAAGGTCAGAATACTAAAAAGAGCCAGAAACATAATTAAGAATTTAGTACCCAATGTGAGGTATGGAAAGCAAGATAATCCTATTGATCAATTGAGTATGTTGGTCAAGGTTATGTTGGTCAAGGTTGTTATGATCAAGTACCTAACTTGGAGATTTCTCCTATGGATTTAGTAATGAAAGAATATGATAGACAAAGAGCTAACGAGTTAAAAGGGACTATTATAGTAGAAAAAGAGTCACTTGAAGTTTTAGTGAATAAAATGAAGGAAAATCTATGAGAGAAAGGAAAGATTCTTGTAGAAATTTCCAAGGTTACATCCTTTACACAAGGTCTAGAGAAGAAGAGAGAGAGGAATCCCAACAGGAACTAGATTATTTGATTACAAAATTTTATCCTCTAACCAGTTCAGTTTCAACATACACTGCTAAGGTAAAGATGATTTCAAACAAAATGAAGATGTTTCAAGTTGAGAAAGATAGCATAATATTATCACTTATGGAGTTGCAGACCTATCTAGCTCCCACTTTGGATCTTATGCAACAACATGTGAGAAATGAAGAAACAATACCAAGTCTATATGAGGTGAACACTTTGAATGGTATGGAAGGAACATAATTAGTTATACATGGACTGATTTTATCTATGGATCACTTACAAAAGTCATGGGTCACATCCTTGAATTTAGCAAGGATAAACTTCAAGGAAATTTTTGAATGAATGTAATTCTTGTAAGTACTTATAATCCTTTGTCATTGTTGAAAAAAATGGGGAGAATGATGTTTAATGTATTGTATAGAAAGATGATGTAATGATATGTGTGTGATAACATGCATAATTTAAGGGGGAGTATGATTTGAGGATGATATTATAGTATGTATGTAATGTAAGATTTTTTAGATGATTATCATAAGTTTTTTTCCATTAATGCCAAAGGGGGAGATTATTGTCATTATGATAAGTTTTGAAGGAGATATGAAGAGAGTTCATGAGTGGATTCATAATTGGTTGGCCTTGATGGCAATATATTCAGATATCAGGATTACATTTATTGGTAAGAACTATACATGATCGGTATGGAAATATGAACTATGTATGTTGACGAAGAACAATATTAGTCATATTGTAGTTGTGATCCAGTTAAGGAAAGATTCATATGTTGTTCTTAGAGATACAATATTTATATGGCATGAGGAATCTATAATTCTAACCATAACTATTTTGGTTGAGCGGTGGTAGAGTTTTCAATGTCACAGACACTAAGACAGGTAGAACTCTTATGTTCTTGATCAACCGGGCAGTAGATCACAGATCGGTGAGTGGTAAAGTATATGTGATTATTTCTAATGATTTGATGATGTGTAATAAAGTTTATAAATCCAATTTATTGGTATTTAAAAGATCGATGAAAGCATTTAAGATAGATTTAAGGTGTTGCATTGGAGAAGTAAAAGTATGTTTTATTATCTTGGAGATACAAACTTGCAAATCTTATCTTGACCTAACGCGGTCATGATAAATCATTTATTTCATCAAGATTATTAATTTGATACATGGTACTATCTCAGGAAAGAAATTTGAAGATCATTCTTAAGGCAGTGCAATTTGTTTATATATAGGAACTGCTCATATCGAAAAGAGTGTTAAGAAAGGAATAAAGGAATTGTTGTTGAAGATTTTTTGGGTGATTAGGCTTTTTATGATTTCAAGTTGAAGTTGTGATCAGAGAGAAGAGAGAAAGTTATAGAGTATAGAGAACTGAAAAGTATTTTATAGGAAATCAGTGCTATTCTATAGATCAACAATCTTGTTGTTTCCTAGCAGTTGCAGCAGGTCAAATCCTTTAATAAGGCAAACTTTAACAGGTTCTTATTTATAAATCCTTTAACACAATAGCTTCTTTATTGAGGTGTTAAATCCTATTCTGAGTTAGATCATAGTGATCTTATTGTACTCCTAATAGTGTACTAATCACTCTTAATAGGGTGAACCCTTAGAAAGGGTATTTGTAGCTCCTAAAAAGGCAAAACCATTTACTGCAGTATTAGGCTTGTGGGTGTCATCCCCACCATGATTTTTTCCCTCTGAAAAGGGTTTACTCAATAAAATACTTGTTTTATGTGTGCTAAAGTTGTGGATGCTTGAAACAGTTTACTTTTATTCGTTTAATTCATGCATATGCTCTAAGGTTAAGAAGTTCCTAGTGCAGTTAAATAGATTGTTGGTTGAATTAGGTCAATACCTATTTGTACCGATTCACCCCCCCCCCCCTCTCATTCATAAGTTATCCTACATTTCATTCTTATATTTTTATGACTCCCTAATTTCCACTTAAGGGGGGTGTTAGAACATGTATATTTGTTTCATTAGGAGCATTTGCATATGTTGCATTAATTAATTATCCACATACTCAAGAATAATATTATGCATATTATTAGGAATAATCAAGAACATGCTTGCGCATTTATTCTCTACCTTAAGATCACTTAGTTGAGCCTAAATTAAAGTTAGTGTAGTCTACTTGAGTTTTAATTTTCATATTGTTCATATCATGCACTTCTAGTTTGTATATCTAGCTCTAGTTTTCTATTGCTAGCTTGAGTTAGATTTTGGATATTTTTAGAAATCTTTCTTTCAATAAAATAAGTCATTCATGCATTGTAATGTATTGCAAACTCAATTTTATTCGTGCAATGAACTTGGAATGACTCTGGTGAAGGCTAACATATTTCCTTCCTTGGAGTGCACGTAGGCTTTCTTGGCAAATTTTGTGGCGTTCCTTGTGTCCTGTGCTGGGATTTGTTTGCTTTGATTGCATGTGTGGTTTTATTTGTTTTTGTTTTCCTTTCAATTTGTGTCCTCGGTCTTATTTTTCTTTTGTGTGGGTACCTTGTGTTAATTCTTGAAGGGCATTCATTTCCCCAACCTGACTCACACATGTGAGACAATGTTTATGGATGAGAAAAATGGTGAAGATCTTAATAAACAGGATGTGGGTGAAAGTAATAAGGTTGATATGAATAAATATGGAGGTGGAAATGATGCTTCAGAATGCACAAAAAATAATTCTGAGAAACCCTCATATAAAGTGATGTGGTGGAGGCTTCTTCTTCATTGTGTTCTCCGTCGGCGTGTTTTAATAGAGTTTTTGGTAGAAAAGATCCTATAGGAGGTCCAAGAGGAGTGGGAAGAATCACAGCCGACGAGATAGATGAGGAGATGCAGAAAATTTCAGGGCTAGAGGATGCAATGGTAGGTCTTCTTCTTCCTTTGGTTTTAAAACACTCTCCCTTTCGCCCAATGAAGACATGGTTAAGGCTATTAGGGCAGAACAAAATCACTTGAAGAACATTGCAATTTTTTTTTATTGTCTTCATCATGACTCTTTTCTTTCTCAAAATTTTTCTGATGAATGGTTGGCCTCTGTTCGGGGAAAAAAATAGGTATTCATGTTAATTTTTGTAGGATGATTCAAAATGGTTTTTTTGTAGTTTTTTTGAAAAATCATAACACGTGGGAAAGGGTGGTTAAAAAAGGTTTTTTGAACATTAGATATTCATTATTCTGAGCCTTTTCATGGTATCCTAAAGGGAATTTTGACCAATTCATTATGATGTCTACCCCAAATTGGGTAGAAATTAAGAATCTTCAAATGGAATTTTGGTCATTTATCACTCAAATTCTTAAACCGCTTGGGTCTATGCTACAGATTAAGGAATCTAGGGTTACCTTGCCTTATATAAATGCGAGAGTCCTTATAGACCTTAAACCAAAGGTTAAATTTCCAGAGATTATTGCACTCAACATTAAAGATGAGATTTTTTCATGGGATCTTACCCTACTAAGGAATTTGAGCACATCTTTCCACTGTAAACTCAATGATCACACAAGAAGGGAATGCTCATCTCTAAAAACTCATAGAATGCCAACTTTAAGGTTGCCTCAGACAGTAATAAGGAAAAATATTCCATAAATACGAACCCTATAGTTATTCCTCGAAACAAAGAAAATGGGGCTAAGATTCCGACCAACCATGCATGGAAGTAATTCTGGCTCTAAGCAGATGTTACCATTTGGTGAGGCTCCTATAATGGAGAAAATCGATAGTAGTAACTTTATTACCCTCTTTAACCCTATGTTTGAAAAATAATTTGAGGTTTTTCATGCAATTCCCAATAATCCTCCAATTGATGGAGACAATCCTTCATCCATAGCTGGGGATAAACTAACAGACCAACCCGACAATAACAACAATATAACTCCCACTAGATTGAATGCTCAAAAATTGGCTATCGTGTCTATTAATGAAAAAGCTAAAATGATTAAAAGTGATAAGAAGGCCCTGAGGAGGGAAACAATCCCCTCACTTGAGAACGTGCAAGGAATGATAGTTGATAATGAAGAATAGTTCACTAAATTTATTAGGAAAAAAGGGAAAGCTATGGATAGGAACTCCCTCTCCAATAATAGTGAAAAATATAAATGATATCCTGAATTGTTTTAACATATTGTATAAGAACCAAAAATTCCCTACCAAATAAATAATGATGATGCATATTCATGGTTGTAATGTGAGAGGACTTGAAATGTCTGAGAGGAATTACGTAGTTAGAAGATGGTGCAATAACCTAAAAGATAAAGACATCATTTATTGACAGGAAATAAAAGGGTGGGGTTCCAAGCCTTTACCATGTTTAAATTCATTTGGAAACAAGCTATCAATTTTTGTATGCTGCTATTATGGAGTTAGTTTAGAAACATAACAATAACATCATACCCATGAAACATTAGATCACAAACCATGTTTAACATCAAGATGAAGAAATAAGAAATAATTTTCAAGAGCATCTCATGGTTCTCTATCTCCAAGGACCCTAGTTTTGATCTTTTTGATGGCTCTCAGTTAGCACATTAGATAAAAATGAGGATGACAACTTAAATAATGAGGGATGCTTAATGATAAATGCATAAAATGAGTTATGTGAGAGTGATGCTATTGCAAACTAAAATTATATTAATCTAAGATGATGAAATATGCAAGATAAGAAACCATACTAAAATGAACATGATATTAGATATGAGCATGAGATTTATCCTAAGAATGCAAGAACGATAATGCTATCAACACTAAATCACTATGCATAAGAATGAAAAGAGTGAGACTTAGTATCAATAACACTGTGCCAAAGTTCTTAAAAGATGGATTCAACAAGTAAGGATAATGAACCTACCAAAACCATGAAATTACTATGCAACTAACATGAAAATGAAACTATTCTATTGCAAGAGAAAGAGCTTGAGAATAAAATGAGCATGATAACACTACAATAATAGATGATCCAATTTCTTGGAAGAAGGGCTCTATTTATAGAGTTTTGTAGGGAAGAGAAGGGCTTGGATTAGGTGGAACCTATGTGGAATCTACATAAGAGCCACATAAGGGACACATGGGTTCAGAAAAGAGGTCAAATTTAGCATTAAATGCTTTGTGAGGCTCAAGATTTGCAAGTGGGGGACAAAGGTGTAAGAATGTGGTTGGGAGTTAAAGGAATTTAAGCCTGACAAGTGGAGAGGGAGTTCGGAGTTAAGAGGAAGTTACATGATTTTTACTTGAGGATTGGCTTAGGATTCTTAATCTATGGATTATGATTGTGCAAATGCTTAAGGGGTAATTTAGGCTTGGATTAGAGGGAAAGTGGGAAAACTAGGAGGATGTGATGGGAGGAGAGAGAATGAGTGGAGGGATAAATTAAGTAATAGTATTTACTTAATTAAGAGAGGTTATTATGTGTGAAGGGGTTGGGTTGAGTTAGAAATATGGGTTAGGTGGTTGAGATAGGTTAAGTTAGGGGTTAAAGTTAGGAGCCATGAGCTCATTGATAAATAGGTTTTATTTAACCAAAAGGAAAATTTGGGAATTAATTTAAATGAGAAAATTATATTCATTTAAATTAATAGAAGAAAATGGGAGATTTAATTAATTATCTAGCTATGGGTTGCCATTAGATAATTAATTTAGACTATAATTAATTAATTAAATTAATTAACTAGTGGAATGACATAAATTAATTAAATATTAATATTTAATCAATAATGCCCTGGAGGGAACTAAATTAGATTACAAATCTGTGTAATTAGATTTAGGTGTCTACATTTTGCCCCTCTTTGAGTCAATGTGCGAGAAGCACATTGATTCAAAGAATACTTGTTAGATGCCCCTGCCTATTTTGGTGATGTGATTTGATTAATGCTCTTGATGCTGAAAATTGATTTAAGGTGATGCCTCAAATGGTTTTCTTGATGCCCTGAATCTATATGCCCCCTCAGGAGGTAAATGGGAAAGATTGTGCAATTTTCTGCCCATTTTTGATTTAGCTCTCGATAAATTGGATGTGAAAATAATGCCCTGATTGAATGTGATTAGAAAGATAGGTTGATGTGTGATGCATAACCCCATGGTAGATGAGATTCACAGAGATATTTATGATGTTGGAGGGAGAATAATGTCTAGTTTCAGGAAGGATCCATCTTGTATAAGACTAATGACAATGGCTAGTTTTAGGAAAGATACATGTTGTATAAGACAAGGGATGATTTGAATGAGGGATACAATACAGTTAAATCAAGTGGTAGATTGATGTTGATAATGATTGAATGATAAAATATTGATGGATAGATAGATTTATTTGTTTGATCTTGATTTTTGATTGAGTGATGATCGATTGGTGGATTTGATGTTAGGACAAGATAAGTTCATACCCTGATTGGTTAGAAAATAAGGGGCATGACAACTAGTAGACTAGCGGCCTGGGAGGGGATCATTTCATAGATATTGTGGACACACTTGATGATTTTGCCCCTATTGATAAGCTTTCATCCTTGAGAATCTACTAGATGCAATGATGAAAATGTAACCTAATCTGAATGCAAGTTAAATGCAAAACTAAATGCAACGTTGTCATCCTTTTGATCATTTTATTATGCTATTTTGCATCATTGAGCTTTGGAAATGTTGAAAGTAAGTACAAGCATCAATGGTAAAGTAAACCATGATGACCTGAGTACTCCTTTCATGAATATTTAATAGGGCAAGTTAATACAAGCATTGATTAATAATGGAACCAAGATGACCTGAGTATTTCTTGCATAAACAAACAAGAGTTGATTCTTTGTTGATGCAAATTCATGATGTCCTCAATGAATCTTTGGTGTTCATGTCCTTAGACAAATTGAAATCATACTAAGAATGAACTCACAAGAAGAAAACAAAGAAAATATCATGTTGCTTCATCGTTTCTCTAGCTAGACACATTAGAGAGTCACTTAGAAAGCCTAATAGTCAAATAAATCAAATGAAAATTGATAAACATTTAAACTATTAAGATCACGATGCAAAATTTACCATCCAGTTGTTGTTCAATCTTTAGTGTTTTGTTGTATTTGTGAGATGTGAGTTTTTATTGAGATGGTTGAGTCCAAGGTATCTAATTGTCTTTGGTGTTATGAATTGTTGTTTGCAATATTTTTTTTGTTTTTCATGTTCGAGCTCAAGTTTTTATTCCACTAGTTGCAAGATTTCACCCCCAGTGATGCACAACAAAGGACTGTGATTTCCCAAACCATGGTAGGACCAGGTTGTGATGTACAAAAGGGATTTTATTATGGATATGTTCAATGGGAATGGATGTAAGATTATGATAGACGTAGAATCTAACTATGACCAAGTAGCGCTTGTTTGCCAGGTTTTCACTACTTTATTTTTATTGCACTTTTTCAGGAAAAAAATTTAAAAAATGTGTTTTTTCTTCATGATCAATATTTGCTATTTTTTTTCTTTAGGATCTTTTAATATGTGCAAGCCGAATCTGATTCTCTTAAGTATAAAATCTCTTCAATTGGATAATTTTTATGGGTTCAAGTAGTAGATCACCTTCTAGTGTTGACAGGTGGTATGCACTTGAACCAAATATTGATATATGATGATGAAAGGGCCTAGCCAATTTGCTTCAAAATTTCCTTTCTTTTCCCAATGTTGTTGATTTTGGGGATTTCTCTTAGTAATAGATCACCTACCTCAAAAGACCTTGGTTTCACTTTGCAGTTATAGCTATTGGATATTCTCTTTTGATAGACTTTAAGGTGGTTGAAGGCTTGTTGGCATCGTTCATCTAGTAGTTCCAACTCTTGGAGTCATGATACTCTACATTCTTCTTTTATTATGAGTCCATGTAAGGAAACCCATAAGGAAGGGATTTCTACCTCAATGGGAAAAATATCCTTCGATCCATATACCAAGGCATAAGGTGTAGCCCTAGTGGGGGTTATGATGCTAGTGCGGTAGGCCCATAATGTTGGATTCAATTAGAGATGCCAATCTTGACCACTGTCATTTACTATTTTCTTTAGTATTTTTAGGATAGTTTTATTGATAGCCTCTTCTTTTCCATTCCCTCAAGGATAATAAATAGATGAAAAGTGGTGTTTGATGTGAAACTTAGCACATAGTGCATCCATATCCTTATTTTTGAATTGTTTCCCATTGTCTGCCACAATAGATGAAGGAATGCCATATCTACAAATGATATAATTTAGAATGAAGAGGGAAATTTTTTTTCTTGTGACTATAACCAAGGGAATGGAATCAACCCACTTAGTGAAATATTCAATGGTTGTAATGATAAACTTGTGCTGATTAGAAGAAGAGGGAAAAAATTGTCCCACTAAGTATAATCCCAGTTGATAAAAAGGCCATGGTGTTATGAAAGGATGAAGTTATTGAGCAGGTACATGTATTAGATTTCCATAGAATTGGCATTTTTGAGAGTGTTTTACAAGCTTGCAAGAGTCCTTCTCTATGTTTGGCCAATAGTACCCAATCCGAATGATTTTCTTGGCTAAGGTTAGTCCACTTGAATGAGATCCACATATACCTTCATGAATATCTTTTAAGGAGTTTTCAGATTCCTCACATTTAAGAAATCTCAGGAGAGGTCCATCAAGACCTTGCCGGTAAAGGAAATTTACAAGGATGGTGTAATGGGAAGATTGTTAGATAAAATTCCATTTTTGGTTTGGAGAAAAATCAAGTGGGAGGGTATTGTCCCTTAGATAAGCATAGATATTTTCATAATGAGATGGTTCAGAACCTGTTAGTTGGTAGATTAGTTAAGAAGTAGGGAAATCATTGTTAATATGAATTCAGAATAACTGAGAGGGGGGGGTGAATCAGTTATCCTTAGGTCTAGATGTGCCCATATAAGACTTTAAATCAACTTCAACAACTTAGAGCTGCTTGGCAGTAATAAACAATAAAAGTGTACAGTTTACTGTACTAATGAAATAAGCTTGTAGAAAATTAACAGTAAAACACAACAATAACATTCACGCATTTTGACACCATGATTTAATGTGGAAACCCAATATGGGAAAAACCACCAGTAACATGCTACCAAAATTTTACTCTTCTAAAGTAATGCCCTATGAGGAGCCAACCCTGTTAAAGGTTACAAAACACACTGTCAAATGTGACTTGGTTAAAGGATTTAATCACCCTATTAGGAGTGGCCTTGTTATGGGACTTAGAACATTCCAATCTGAATGTTACCTTGTTCAAAGGATTTACACAATGACTGTTAGGTCAACCTAGTTAAAGGATTTGAACTGATACAATGGCTAGAAAGTAATCAGCAGGTGTGATTTGATTCATACAACTTACTTTGAAAATCCAAATCTAGTTTCAGCTCTAATTCTAATTCACTGAGTGACCTCCATTATCATCTCAAAATTCAAATCTTCTTGGAAATCCATCAAGCATCTCTCTCTGTTTCTCTGCTCAGCCTTCTCTTCTTAGGTCTTTCCAATCAGTCAATTAACCATGCAACACTTTGCATTCAACTTCGATACATTAACAATAACCATAGTAGGTTATATTATACCTCTTCATCTAGGTCAGATAAATCTTTTACCACATAACCAAGATCATAGATCTTAGGTTAGGTCAGATCCAATGGATCTTTCCATCTTTACATTTAATTTACTTCTCCAATACAGTCATTAATTAACCATTGAATCCATGCGCTAATAACGGTTTCCTATGCATTAAATGAATATGGACCAATCTTAATTAATAATGCATATCCCAATAAAATCAATTATGTTGGCCATAGATCTCAAATCTCATCAATAAACAAAATACTGATGCTCAGAATTTCACTATCTCCCTCGGCATTTCACTGGTGCTTGGCATTATCTTTGCTTTGCTCAGCATCACCTTTCGCTTTTCTCAGCATTGACTTTTCTTTGCTTGGCATTGACCTTCTAGTGAACTTTTAGTGCTAGATAAATAATGTATCACTTTGCCAAAGTGCCAAATGATCAAGTACCTTGGTGTATACTCATAACTCAACCATTTCCTTGGTCTTCTTGTTATCCCATTCTTTTCAAATCTTCATCAATCAATGGATAAGGTACTCAA
>MU227907.1:106676-118571 GCA_018584345.1 Thuja plicata
CAAAGGATTTATACAATGACTGTTAGGTCAACCTGGTTAAAGGATTTGAACTGATACAATGGCTAGAAAGTAATCAGCAGGTGTGATTTGATTCATACAACTTACTTTGCAAATCCAGATCCAGTTTTAGCTCTAATGCTAATTCACTAAGTGGCCTCCATTATCATCTCAAAATTCAAATCTTCTTGGAAATCCGTCAAGCAATCTCTCTCTACTTTTCTTCTCAGCCTTCTCTGCTTAGGTCTTGCCAATTAGTCAATTAACCATGCAACACTTTGCATTAAACTTTGATACATTAACAATAACCACAGTAGGTTATATTATACCTCTTCATCTAGGTCAGATAAATATTTTTCTTCTTAACCAAGATCGTAGATCTTAGGTTAGATCAGATCCAATAGATATTTCCATCTTTACACTTAATTTACTTCTCCAATATAGTCATTAATTAACCATTGAATCCATGCGCTAATAATGATTTCCCATGCATTAAATGAATATGGACCAATCTTAATTAATAATGCATATCCCAATAAAATCAATTATGTCGACCATAGATCTCAAATCTCATCAATAAAAAAAATACTGATGCTCGACATTTCACTGTCTCCATCGGCATTTCATTGGCGCTCGACATCATCATTGCTTTTCTCAGCATCACCTTTTGCTTTGCTCGGCATCAAATTTTCTTTGCTCAGCATTAACCTTCTAGTGAACTGTCAGTGCTAGATAAATAATGTATCACTTTGCCAAAGTGCCAAATGATCAAGTACCCTAGTGTATACTCATGACTCAACCATTTCCTTGGTCTTCTTATTATCCCATTCTTTTCAAATCTTCATCAATCAATGGATAAGGTACTCAAACATACAACAATAGTCTCACTAGTTAAGGTTTGACATCAATGACAAAATAACAATTGTCTACATTGTAGCAATCTTTCCAACAATCATGGGATGGATTTAAAAATTCTTCCACCAAGAAATCACAATGCGCTTATTTATCAAGAATTTGTAACAAAGAGGCATGAGTTGTCATTGCATCTGTAGCCTTGTTGTTAGCTCTAGGGATTTGTTCAAATTTGATCCCCACAAATAAATTTTTGAATTTTTTTATCATTTTCTTTTATGGTAACAAATTATCTTCTTTGGTTTGATAAATATCATTTATTTGGTTGATGATCAATTGAGAATCTCCATAGACATGCAATTCTGCTATTTTCCATTCAAGAGCCATTTTTAAACCACTCGCCAAAGCCTCATATTCTGATATGTTATTAGTATAGGGAAACATTATTTGTATGACTTTGGAATGATGCATGCTTGAGGGGTAACAAATAAAATTCCTACTCCAGATCCATATTGATTGTATGAACCATCAAAATAAAACTGTCATGGGGTTGATGTAAATGAAAGAATAGTTACATCAGGAAACTCAATGTGTAAAGTTTGGTTATCTTGCATAGGAGCTTCATCCAGTTGGTCTGCAATTACTTGTCCTTTAATAGATTTTCTATCTATGTATTCAATGTCAAACTTGCTAAGGATCAACACCCATTTTTCTATTCTTCCTTTTAAAGCCGCTTTACTCAAAAGGCACTTTAATGGATTGATCTTGGCTATTAACTTGACAGTGTATGCTACATGTAGTGTCTCAACTTCTTGGATGAAAATACTACTGCTAAGCATACTTTTTCAATTGGTGTGTAAGTGAGTTCATAGTTAACCAAGGTTCTACTTATGTAGTAGATTGTGCATTCCTTTCCTTCTGAATCATGTTGTGCCAATAATGCCCCCAATGATTGTTCAATAGCAAAGATGTACAATAAGAGTGGTTTTCTGGGTATTGGTGGCATCAAAATAGGGTGATTCATCAAGTATGTCTTTAGAATAGTTAAGGAGTCTTCACATTTAGCATCCCATTGGTAGGACATATTATTGTGTAACAACTGAGTAAAGGATCCACATTTGTCGATTAATTGTGAAATAAATTGTCTGATGGATTGGAGCCTTCCTTGGAGAGATCTCAACTGTCTGATATCTTTGGGGGATTTTATTTCTATAATGGCATGTGCCTTCGCTAGATCTACTTCTATACCTTGGGCAAAGACAATATAGCCCAATAAATTTCCTGATGTAATGCCAAAAGCACATTTCTTTGGATTTAAACACACTCTTAATTGTTCTAATCTCTAAATGATTTGAGCTAGGATATTGAGATGTTCTTCCCTTGTGAGTGTTTTTCCTAATAAATCATCTACATAATCTTCCATGAAAGTATGCATCATATCATGAAAGATTTTTTCATAGCTCTTTGATAAGTTGTGTCAGCATTTTTGAACCCAAATGACATTACCTTCCAATAAAAGGTTCCCCAAGGGCATGTGAAATTTGTCTTGTTTTGATCTTCAGGAGAAATTTTTATTTGGTTATATCCAAAAAAATCCATCCATTAAAGATAACATGACATGTCCTACTGTTAAATTGACAATGGTGTCAATGTTGGGTAAGGGAAAATCATCTTTTGGACAATCTAAATTTAGATCTCAAAAATCCATGTAGACGCAGATACTTTCATCTGGCTTGGAAACATGCACAATATTGGATATCCATTAAGCATAAGCAATTGTTCTTATAAATCTTGCATCTAGTAGCTTTTTCAATTTTGCTTTGATGAGCAATGCCACATAAGGATGCATTTTTCTTAATTTTTTTTTTACTGGTTTTGCTCCCAGGGATACATTCAAATGATGCATGATTAAGTCAAGATCCAACCCTGGCATATCAGCATAAGACCGTGCAAAGTTGATTTGATTTTCCTTAAAGAAATGGATGAATTATTGTCTTTTTAGTTCTGAAAGTGTTGCTGCTAGATGGATGATTTTTGGACATTCTAGGGTACTGATATTGACTGTTGCACTTGGTTCTATTAGTATGGAAGATCTTTCTTGAAAATTTTTAGGAATAGTACCAAACCTCTCATCTTCAGGTGCCTGTAGGAGGTTTTCACCATCAGATACGTCCTTTCTTTTTCCTTTTTTTCAATCTAATGTTGCCATAACATGGTTTTCACCATTAGATTCTTTTTCTTTTTCTATTTTATTCATTTTTAAACTGAAAGGCTTGACACCCCCTCGAGTATAAGTCATGTTAGTGAGTTTCATGGTGGAATTTGTTTGAGGTTTGACAACATTGAGATACATAGAAATGGTGTAGTCATTTGGGAAGGTGTTGATCTCAATTGGCCCTATATTATCCCAATAAATAAGTTCAGGATGGATTAATGATAAAGGGTCATCAGGGTGGTTTGTTTCAAGTATGGTTAGGGTTCTAATAGAGAATTGGTCAAAGTTTTCCATGAGGGGAACAAGGTTGATAACAAGACCCTCTCCTATGGTATATTGATATTTTGTCATCAGATTATCCTCATTAGAGACATTTTTGGTATGTAGTGGATCAATTTAAACTAGACTAGACCTAGAGCTTTGTCCCTCCTTGGATATGAGCACATAGGTGTGAACCACATCAATATATTTTTCTTCACAAGAGTATTCATCAATGCAAGAATCTCATTCCCACTCATTTGAATCTGAATCACTACAATCCAACACTTTGTCGATTTCCTCGTAGAGTTTATGGGTAGATTCTACTTCCATTTTTCTGTGGGAATCCTCACTTTTTTTCCTTGAGGTGTATTTTTGTCATTTGTTATTTCTTGGATCTCCAAAAGGGTTTTGTTTCCTCTTGATATCCTATTCCTCTTTTATCCTTGTTATTTCTAAATGTGATTTCCATGGGTTCGATGATACCTTCTTTTCTTTTACCAATGGGACCTATCCCATCATATCCCATTTGTTGTAGGAATTAAAATCCTTTTCCATATTTCTCAGTGGGAATGGTGATAACTATCACACTTTGGGAGTTTCTTTCTCATTCTTCATCTTTATACAACCATTCCAATATACTTTGATCTTCCTTTTGTGCTGCTTTGTTTGGTCGCTGAATAAAGGTTCCATCAAACATTGTCTTAGGCTGACAATCTTTATGTGTAGTAAGTGAAGGCATTCCATAAGATCTAGGTGAGATGGGAAGATTTGATATTGACAAAGGATATTTTCCCATTCCTTGGTCCTTTAGATTCAAGTGTTTTATCATTCTTGGTGGGGCAGAAACATTTTCTGTATTTGAGGTACTAGGTATATACTCCACTTTAGTCTTTCCTTTATCTGATAATGAAGGTTTTGAGGCTTCTTGATAAACATTTGTATTTGTGTAACTAGAACCACCAGCTTCTCTATTATGTGGTATGAGGACATTTGTCATTGGTTTCATGGTGTTGCAGTATTGAAAAGGGTTTGAGTCACCAGGAATGGTTATTTCTTTCCCTTCAAATGGAAACTTGAGACATTGATGATAGGTAGATTCCACTGCTTGCATCTCATGTATCCATGGTCGACCTATGAGTATGTTGTAAGATAGATTCAATTCAAGGACTTGACACAACACATTCTTTTCAATTTGTTCCACTCTGATTGGTAAAACTACTAGTCCTCTGGAAGATCCCTCTTCATCATCATATGCTTTGATAGTGATTTTTATTTTTAAATACACAACATCTTCATATTATCCTATTGCACTAACCAATTTTTATGTACAAATATTTAATCCCACCCTTCCGTCTATCAGCACTCATCTTACTCGGTGTTTATGAATTAGGACTTCAATATGAAGTAGATTATTATGAGCGTGGTTTAAAGACAAATAAACTTCTTCAAAAAATGAGAGATAATGAGGTGAAGTTAAATGTCCCACCATTGTCTGGAACTAATCAACACCCAAACTTTTAGGCACATTTGTTTCCAATAGAGATTTTTCTAGGCTATCCTTGTGCGTTGGTGAGAGTTTTAATAGCTCTAAAATGGAGATATCTGTAGGGGTTTTGTGTAATTGATCTATGATACCATATTGTCTTTGAGTGGATGTAGTCTTGGAAGTTTCCCCTTTCAACATAATATTGATTTGATTTCTAGTGACAACGTTAGCAAATTCTTTCTCGGGTCTATCTTTGATTACAATCACATTAACTCTTTCATCAAAAGAAAATAATATTATTAATAGTATTGTTATATGAATGGAAAAAATTAGCTTTTTTTTCATGATTGATTTTTGAAGATTCACCTTTTTCATGGCTCATGAAAGGAGTTTTGAATTCTATTTGTTCTTCATTTTTTTAATGACCATCAACGGTAATAACTTCATTATCGATCAAATCTTGGATAGTATGCTTTAGTTTCATGCAATCATTTGTCTTGTGGCCTTTATTCCTATGATAGTCACAATAACGAGAGTCATTCCACCATGGGGGCTTGACTATTGGTTCAAATTATCTCACCTTAGGTAATGTGATTATGTTGTTATCCAAAATATTTTTCAATTCCGGATCGAGGGGTTCTCGCAAAGGTGTAAATTTTCTCCTAGCGGGATATGAGAAAACTTTTGACTTATCCTGATTACTTTGAGATGTGCCTCCTGAATGATTATATTTCTTGACTAGAGGGTTTGAAAAATTGAAGATGGGTTGTGAAGGCTTCACATTATTGTTATCTACAACCCCATCATTAGTAACATATTTTTTTCATGTCCAAAATTTGGGCTTCTCAGTGTAGTTGTTATTGGTTTGATTGCTAGTAGAGTTTTTAGTGTCCTTGTAAAGTTTCAATTAACCATTTCTAACCAAAGAATCCTCAATGGAAATACAATTTTTAATCACTTTATCAAAAGGATAGGACATTGTAACTGGAGTCAAAATCTCATTTGTCAAGTTAAGGTGTTTATAAAGATAGTCATCTTCTCCTTTTCTGGGATAGTGCGTGGATACTTAGCAAAGAGTTTCCTCCATCGATGTAATTATGTCAAGAAAGCTTCTCCTTCCTTTTGTCTATAATTTCAAAGATCTAACATGGTCATCTCATGTTAAATATTGTAGGAATATTGACCAACCAGTTTGCTAACAAGTTCTTCAAATGTTTTGATTCCAGGTGGCAATTTGGAGAACCATTCCATTGCTTGGCCACCTAAACTTCATGGAAATAATCACATTAAATATGTGGGTTCATGGCTCAATACCATAGTAAGGGTAAAAAATTCTCTAATATGGTCTTTGGGATCTGTTGTACCCATATATTTGTCAAATTTAGGAAATTCTACATTCGGTGGAAAGGGTATCATATTCAAAGTCTTGTCAAACAGATATGGTTAAATGCTTTCTAAAGTGTATTTCTTGTGTGAAGGCCCTATTTTGATATCCTCAAGTTGTTTTTGGAGGGATTTGGATGTGTTTTTTTAAGACTCCTATAGGATTTACCTCATCCTCACTTTGTTTGAGCGTTGAGACATCATAATCATGAGGTACCTTGACCCCTTGTTGTGCTAGAGTCATGAAATATCTCTCTTTATTTGTTTCAAGAACTCACTCTATAATCCTTTTAAAACTAGGATTTTGAAATGCTTCTTGTACTCTTTCATCTATAAGTTCTTCTTCTTCTTCTTCTTCTTCTTCTTCTTCATTGTGAGCAGCATTATTGTGGTTGGTGTTGTTGTTGTTTTCATTGTTGTTGTTGTCATTTGTTTTTTGTTCCTAGCCCACTCATTCTCCTCTTGATTCATGTTGAGAGAGTTTTGTGAATCAATTGGTTGAGTTGAGTCAACTTGCGGTGATGGATCACGAGATGGTCTTGTTTCTATAGTAGTTTCTCCATTTGGATTATGAATAGTTGTGAATTTATAGGACCTTGTTCTTACAGGCATGAAACTATTCTTGAATAACTTTCGAGTTAGAAGTTAATTATGATCGAGCTTTGAAAAATAAGGACAAACAAATGTTCCAATTGTGTTCGATGGTTATAGATGAGATGTGTCTAAAGGGAGTCTAGATAGGAAAAGATGTATCCCCATGGTGAAGACTCTTGATTAACTTTGATCTCTTGAGTTCTAGGAGAAAGGATTTGTTATCCCTTGATGTTGAACTTTCCAAGATCAAGAATCAATGTTGATTTGATGACACTTTCAAGTTGATTGGTTGAGATGATTAGTAATTTTTTATCCAAAATGTTTTACTCAATTCTAGCTTTTTACTCTAAAGTTGTTTGATAGCTCCAAGGTTTCTTTGTTTTCTCAAATTTGGATGATTTTTTGTAGCATGAATCTTAAACAGAAATATAATTATGCAATTATCCTTAAATGCCTAAGGATTCAAACAACATGTGTTAAAATAATTCAAGTTGATAACCTGTTCAGAACAAGTAGGAGTTTTGCAAATATATATATTTTTTTAGGTTGTTGATGATGGATGATTTCTCAGTTTTACTTTCAAGAACAACACACACATCGAATGCTTGTTTTTGTCTTAGATTTATATAACAAAGAGTGTGTGTTCTTGAACCATTTCCACTGGTATAACACAATAAAGACACTTCAAGTAGTCTACCTAAGGAAATTTTGGCTTTAATGTATCAGTCATAGGCTCATGAACTCAGAATTAAGAGAACTTGATATTATGGACCCTCATGCACTGTGTCCCCCTTAGAAAAGAGGTAAGCTGCATGCGGAGATGATGGGAAAATTATAAACTTGATAAGGCCTTCAAGGTGTAAGGGAAGTGTTTTTGGTAATCAGCTCCAAAAACCTTTTTCCAAACAACCAAGGGAACACTTATGATGAGTAGCTTCAGGGGACGACGCAACCCCCTTGCACCATAACTGATACATCAAAGATAAATGTGTAGGTTTTCTACCTATCAAGGTTGTAGTATGATTCTGTTTAGAAAAACTTGAGTATAAGCTCCATTATAGAGACCTCTCACCTACATAAAAACACAATTTTGGGCAATCCTGAAGGACTACTAGAAGAGGGCTATTCTCAATATCTTTACGTCAATCACCCCATTAAGGATGAACACATTTTATTTTATAGTGGGTCAGAATGCCATGGCTTTTGGTTGTATCCCACTTGGTTTGTTCCCTCTCACCAGACTCATTAAGGAAAATCTTGGGAGGCAGGCCCGCTAAGGATTAAATGCACTATTGAAATGAAAAGTAGATTTTGAGTGGGTCTGGTATTTTGATCACCCAATTAAGGGAAGAGAATATCCCTACCACATAAAATCTTAAAGAATATCACACACATGAGATTAATTCTATGACCTTTTTCTAACTAGGGGGACTTTGGTGGGTTTGGTATTTTGATCGCCCAATTAAGGGAGAGCATATCCCTACCACCTTGGTCCACAAGCAATGAAGGTCCTTAATTAATATATGTTTTTAAATAAGAGCATTTATTTTAAAGTCAATTTCCACACATGAGATACAAAATTTTAGAAGGTGCCCCTTTTAGCGATTTTAGCAAGCTTTTTGTTTCTTTTTGTTCTTTCTCTTTTCAATGCTACCAAGCTTATGATCAAAGGTTAGTATCCCATGATTAGAAAAATCAAATGACCAATGATTCATTCAAAATGAGAATATATGTCACCCTCTAAGTTATATTTTTCTTGATAGAGATTTACAATGTGTGCATAATAGTCATAAGCTTTACCTTCCTCTTGTGTTCTTTAAATTTATTGGGCCCACTCGAGCTTAAAAGCATACATAAGCCTTTTCTTCAACGCTTTCCTTAATTTGAAATTGGGAATCCTCCTAATACCTTTCTTAAATTTCATGATAGATTGGTTATCAAAATATAAATACATCCTTCAATAAACATCAACCATTTTCTAAAGCCTCATCCAATCACCATCATACCCTTACCATCAAACAAGAAACTTACTAGTTTCTTCCTATACCCGTACTCTGTTATTCATAACTTTTTAACATGCCATTATTTGGTCAATCCCTCCAGTCAAAATTTATATAACACGGTTGTGCAACACATATACAAAACGAAGAGGAATCCAATGGTCAAAACAAATGTTACACCTTGTATACCAAGAATGTACTTTGTATAACAAAGGCAAGCAACTTACTGGTTTCTTCCTATATCCATACTCTATTATTTGTAACTTTTTAAACCAACATTATTTGGTTAATCCCTCTAGTAAATATTTAGAAAATGGGGTTATAAAACACATATCCAAAACATAGAAATATCCAATGGTGAAAGTAACACTTACACCTTCTGCACCAAGATTGTACTTTCTATGACAGAGGCAAACAACTTATTGGTTTCTTCCTATACTCGTACTTAATTGTTTTTAACTTTTCGATCCAAGATTTGTTATTCAATCTCTTTGGTCAGACCTTAGAAAACCTATTTATACAACACATATCCAAAACTAAGAAACATCCAATGGTTCAAATAAAATTTACTCCTTATGTACTGAGACTGTATGTTTTATGACAGAGGCAAGAAGCCCCACGGTGGGCGCAAAAAATGTATGCTACTATTATGGAGTTAGATTAAAAACATAACAATAAATCATACCCATGAAACATTAGATCGCAAACCATGTTTAACATCAAGATGAAGAAACAAGAAATAATTTTCAAGAGCCTCTCATGGTTCTCTATCTCCAAGGACCCTAGTTTTGATCTTTTTGATGGCTCTTAGTTAGAACATTAGATCAAAATGAGGATGACAACTTAAAGAATGAGGGATGCTTAATGCTAAATACATAAAATGAGTTATGTTAGAGTGATGGTAATGCAAACTAAAAGTATATTAATCTAAGATGATGAAATATGCAAAATGAGAAACCATACTAAAATGAACATTGTCATGCCCAAAAGTTGGGCAAAAATACACGAACAAAATTTTTTAACAACGCACATAAACAGGGTACCCAAAAAAACATAAGGGTACATGTGCACGTAAAATGGTGCATGGGGTAAACGAAAAACCAGAATAGGTCTCAAGGAGAGGAATAGCTTTCACAGCTATCCTAAGGGTGTCTGAAGTTCCAAACTGGAACTGCACGCAAACCGAGGTAGTTGACTGAAAGTCAACCAGAGTTGACCAAAAGTCAACTAGAGTTGAACAAAAGTCAACTATATACTAAAAAGGTGAAAGGAACAACTAGGGTTTACTTAGACCCAAAGGGAGAGTCATACACACAAATCGAGACGCTTTGACTAAAAGTCAACTAGGGTTGACCAAAAGTCAACCATGTCTTGAAATACATGAGGAAGGGTTTCAAGGATCTACTAAGCGCTAAGAAAGTCAAAGGTGCACAAAATGAGACAGTTGACTAAAAAGTCAACCCATGTTGACCAAAAAGTCAACTATCTCCAAAGGGCTCCAAACTGGAATCTAAGGTTCCAGAGAGTACAGGGATCACCTGGCGCAAAAATTAAATCAAACGGCCAAGGTTTGACCATGGTTGACTTTAAAGTCAACTGTTCACAAGCCTGGTCAAAGGTGACGAAAAAGGCTAGGAACTAACAAGGAAAGATTAGATTAAAAAAATTTAAACGTAAATAGGCTTAATACCTATACTTTTAAACATTAAAACTTTAATAAAAGCGTTTAAATTAAAAAACCCTAAAAGAAACATTAATTTAACTTTACGAAACTATACTAAAAACAATCTTAAATTATCATTTAATAAACTACCTCCCATATAAGAATTAATAAATTAAATCTAATCTATTTAATAATTAAGACAACATATAATTTAATTCTTATCTAAAAATAAATCTAACTTCTAATTTAGTAATCTAATATATATAAAATAAAAAAAAATAAAAATCTAATCTAACATTTAAAATATCATTTTATTAAAACAAATCTAATTTAAAGCTTTATTTAAAATCTATCTAAAAATAATCCATAAATGACAATTTTAAATAAGATAACTATTTGATAATTAAATCATACCCCTCTTTCTTTTTATTTTAATAACTATAATGCTTAAATATTATACAACCTTAAACTTAAACTATAACTATCTAAAATCGAATCAGATTCTTAATATAAAACAAAATTTGATATGTAAAACAAAGAGAATTTAAAATTTAAACTCAGAAATAATTCATATGAGAAAAAAATGAATTTAATAAAAAACAATGAACAAAAACATAAACCCTAAGCGACTGAGAAAAAAAAAGGCCAGCGACACTTTTTTAACAGCGGCAGTGGCGGCGAAAGGAAGGCCGGCGGCGGAGGGAAATGGACGAGGGCGGCGGGCGGCGGACGAGTTAAAACCCGGCGGTGGCGTCTAAACCCGGCGACGGCGAGTCTAACCCAGCGGCGGAAGAGGATTCTAGAAGCGGAGAGGGGGAGCGGGGGTTGGCACGGCGCGGCGCCACCGCCCCACTGTGTATACACAGTGGGTAGGGCGTGCCGGCCGCGGCCGACTCCCCACCCGCCACTGTGCATTAACACAGTGGTCGGGCTTCCCACCACGCGGCCCGAGCCGCTGGGTCGGGGATGGGCTTCGGCCCTCCCCGCCCAAACCCAACTTAATTTAAATTTTTTTTTTAAATTAAAACATGCGAATTACTATAATTTATATATATAAAAACATTTGTTTAATATAATAACCTTCAAACTAAAATATGACATAAAAAAAGTATTTATTTAATGACTAGTGTAAATGACTGTATTTTTTGAAAAAGTAGCTATTTAGAGATATTTTCTTTTAAAAAAAATTACATCAATAGATTCCATATTTTATTCTAAAGATATCTATGGAAGGAATTTAATTTTGGAGCTTTTTTTTTTTTTGAAATAATTTAATTTTCTATAAGTGTTTATAAAGGTAACCCTCAAGAACAAAAGAAAATCCTCAATCTAGATTAAAACTTTTAACAAAGGATATATATATATATATATATATATATATATATCTTTTAAATCCCTAAAGCACAAGGTAATGCGAAGAACTACTTGTTTAAATTCCATACTT
>MU227907.1:129117-141634 GCA_018584345.1 Thuja plicata
GGGTACCAAGTTGGGTGACTAAAACTGACCCCGGTTACCCTCTAGGAGTCCAAAAGACCCTCTAAAACTTACCCTGAAGTTAACCTACGAAATTCTAAGTCAAAAAAATTCTAGAAACTTCTAACCCATGGGTAAGCTTGGGTACTACTCCTAGATAACCTTAGTTAACCCTTGACTTACCTTGGTTTCTCTTTACTAGCCATTTCCATAATTAAATTGCAACATTTGCCAAATTTGGCACATAAAATTAAAACATTAGACATGACTTAATAACATGAACATTTACTAATTTAATAACATACATGCAAACCACGTTCACGAAATAAACACATAACAACAAGGTCCTTGTCTCTTTATATAGACAGGACCTTGGTAAGCATAGGTATATACATAGGTTCCAGTACTGGGTCCCCGATTTAGATCCATGGTCAACTCTTCCCGCACACTCAATGCACACATCAGTAGATCCAAAACAACATGATATGAAACACAACATAACGTCAATAATTTACGTAAGCTTATAAACCACATTGCATTTAAAACTAAAATATCCTAGCATCGGTTTCCTAAACCATTTTCATCATATTAAATTCATACATTTAGATCCATATAAAACATCAACATAAGCTAGGACTCAATCAGAACAGAAACATCACAAAAGTACCCTGATTACAAAATCAGGTGTTGAATATATAACACAGGATTCCACCGATCCTCAAATGTATAAAAAGTCTCTCTGATAGTGAAGGTATGTCAAAGCATAAACTACTGGAAGCATGGGAACAAAATAGTAAACTATAACAGTCTAGTGTAGGTCTCACAAACATGATATTAGATATGAGTATGAGATTTATCCTAAGAATGAAAGAACAATAATTCTATCAACACTATCTCACTATGCATAAGAATTCAAAGAGTGAGACTTAGTATTAATAACACTATGCCAAAGTGGTTAAAGATTTATTCAACAAGTAAGGATTATGAATCTACCAACACGATGAAATTACAATGCAACTAACATGAAAATGAAACTATTCTATTGCAAGAGAAAGAGCTTGAGAATAAAATGAGCATGATAATGTACTACAATAATATATAATCCAAATGCTTGGAAGAAGGGCTCCATTTATAGAGTTTTGTAGGGAAGAGAAGGGCTTGGATGAGGTGGAACCTATGTGGAATCTACATAAGAGCCACATAAGGGACACATGGGTTTGGAAAAGAAGTCTACTTTAGCATTAAATGCTTTGTGAGGCTCAAGATTTGCAAGTGGGGGACACAGGTGTAAGAATGTGGTTGGGAGTTAAGGGCATTTAAGCTTGACAATTGGGGAGGGAGTTGCCAGTTAAGAGGAAGTGACATGAGTTTTACTTGAGGATTGGCTTGGGATTCTTAATGTATGGATTATGATTGTGCAAATGCTTAAGGGATAATTTAGGCTTGGATTAGGCAAGTGGGAAAATTAGGAGGATGTGATGGGAGGAGAGAGAATGAGTGGAGGGATAAATTAAGTAAGTGATGGTATTTACTTAATTAAGAGAGGTTATTATGTGTCAAGGGGTTGGGTTTAGTTAGAACTATGGGTTAGGTGCTTGAGATAGGTCAAGTTAGGGGTTCAAGTTAGGAGCCATGTGCTCAAATTGATTAAATAGGTTTTATTTAATCAAAAGGGAAAATTCATAATTAATTTAAATGGGAAAATTATATTTATTTAAATCAATAATGCCCTAGAAGGGAACTAAATTAGATTATGAATCTGTGTAATCAGATTTAGGTGTCTACAGGTTCCATTCTAACCATGATAGAGGGAAGGGAGGCACTTCTATTCTCATTGGCACGAAGTGGGTTGATTAGATCTAAGAACATGGTTGTTCTCCACGCCAAAGGGCTTTATGGGTTATGATTAAGGATTGTAAAGGATAAATATTAATAATATAATTTGATATGATATATGTGAGTGTAGAGGGATGTAATGGAGAGATATGTATGATGATTCAGAAATGGTATTGAGGGGAAGATAATATTCTCTTTCCAGCCCCAAATTTCACAAAGGAAAGATCCACCTTGTTCAACCATAAGAAAATGGTTAATGCACAAATGCATTAATAAATTGAAAATAAGAAGAAAGAAGAAAGCCTTACAATCCTTAATAATGGATGGGGAGTATATAATAGAATTGAGTGAAACCCTAATTGAAATGAATTGAAGAGAAGTAATAACCTCAAAATATAGCAAATCTGGAAAAGCCTATTTTCTGATGTCTGTGTTGAGTTTTGAGAAATTTTGCAACTGGATCTAGAGATTAAATGCAGAGACAAACAAAACCCAGAAATATTTTTCTTTTATGAGTCAAGTCAATCTTCACCTCTTTACAGGGGCACAATCATACCCCAAAATGTGGACCTCGACCTGCACTGCTCCGACGGAAATTTTGTTCGCGGATCCTGAAAGTTGGCCGAAAAGGGTATCCAAATTTTCTCTTAGATTCGATGTCTTGTACCTGTACCTACAAGAAAAAATGGGTTTTTTTGTTGAGGGGAAGGGTTTGCCTTGGTCAAACCCTAGTTTTGGAATTAGCCTTAAATTATAATTGAAATTGCATTAATAAACAAAGTAAATAAACAAATTCACCTTGCTTGTATAGAAAACCTTATGGAGGATTTGAATCCTTGGATCCACAAGTATGTATGAACCAAATAAATGTAGAATGTAGAATGTAGGATGAAGGATGTCTCAAATAAATTGATTTTATTTCTTCAACACCAATCTTGAATGGATCTTGGAATAGGAAGAGGCTTGCATGGATGTGGATGGATAAATCTTCAACAAGACGGCTCCATAGAGCTTGAATCCTTCAATGGCTACTAATGGATCTCCTTGATGAATTGAATGATTGAATGTTTTTGAATGATTGAATTCTTGAGAGTAGATTATTTCTTCAATAGATCATGCATAGAGTTTGGATGAATGAACTTTCTTCTTGCATCTTTCACCTTTGTTCTTCAAGTCTTAGATTCTTAGATTGATCTCCTTCTTGCTTATTAGAGTAAATGAGAGGATAAGGCTTCCTTATATACCAATATAGGGCATAATATTATAGAGAGGCCTACATAGGAAAATTAAATTCCAATTAAACCTATACCCTTAGAAGTGGACCTATATTAAATATAATTTCAAGAGTCATTGCTTCGAAGACCGAAACAACCAACCTGGAAGCAGGAATTAAATCATTTCGAAGCCCGACATCCAGAAACCCCAAAAACTTGAAAATTTGACCTTAGGTCAGGGTCAAGGTCTACTTTGACTGAGGTCAAGGTTGAGGTCAGCCTTAACCTAGGTTAGGGTTGAGGTTGACCTTGACCCTGAGGTCAAGAAACTCAAATTTACATGTCAAGGTGCCAAAAACAGGTTGGAGAGAAGTGGAAAATGGGGTAGAACAGGGGAAAAAGCCTGATCCAAGTCAAATACCCATTCAAGGCACTTAACATGACCCTAAACCACTTACTAGGAGGGCTAAACTAGTCCAAAATGGAAGTGCTTCTATTTTTTTACTATACATTTAGCCCCCATTTTAGCAAGAGTATGGACTCGGTGCAAACTCTTGGTAAAAGAGATCATAAAGAAAAGATAATCTTATTAAAATCAAAAGGGACAAAGGAATCCTCAAGCTCCTAGGGACTTAAGTCTTTATCAAACCTAAGATCACAGTAAGAGATACATCACCAGTCAAAGAGAAAAAGAGAGGGGGTGTGATTACCTCGCCCAATGAGAACCTATGTCCCATTGTGAATCACACAAGGAAAAAGTGCATCTGGAAAGATGGAGTTGAACCACCTACTGAATGTGGCTACTCAATATTCAACCCATGAAGGTTTTACTCTTAGGAATATTCTACTCCAAAAGAGCAAAGTCAAAACATAGAAAGATCCAGTCTTAAGGACACCTTCCGTCCTTAAGGGATCAAAACATTGTAAATTGAAACCAGAGGGATCAAGAGATCCTATAAGGTAAAAATACATGTTTTAAGGATTAGTCTTTAATCCATAAAGGGAGAAAAGTTTTAAGTTTTGAAAATATTTTGTAAGTGTGTGTGCGCAAAAAGGTGAGTAGAGTGTATGCCCCCACATTAAAGTCATTGCTAACACTTTAACGGGAGCAATGGCTTTAACAAAAACATAAAGAACTCCATTGATTATATTTCCACTTTGAGCTTCCCCCAAGAAAAGAAAAATCAAGGGAAATACCACATAAAAATATAGAGAACATAGAAGGGATCTACCTATAGTGGGGTCATTATGATCATAAGATAATATGTATATATAGATATGATATTATTGCAAATGAATTGACATCATTCCCCAAAGAAAGTAGAACTACAATCACAATGGAGGAAATAAAATGCAAGAGTTACGAAGAAGAGTCTTTTCGGACCACAACATGGAGACCAAAAAGAATCAGTGCTACCATGTTGCAAATCCAAGTGGACTACACAAGGAAAATATTTACAAATAATATCACAGGTACAACATACCATGAAAACAATATATAGAATAATAGAGATACATATAGATGAATTATACAATAGGTTTGATTCCTTTATCACCTTGTACCAACAAAGTAACAAGGTTCGTATAAAGGAATCTAACAAACATTTAGAAAATACATTACGGGAGAAGCACAATACAACAGGAAAACACATAAAAGGCTACCATGGAGGACAAGCCAATCAAGCACATCGCCTACTCTCCCCATCTTGGTTTATATCATTTAGGGAAGGTGGGAAACTTGCAAGAGGGACTATATCCAATACAGTAGGAATAATAGCCAATTCCAAATAAGGATCCTCTTGAGAATCACGATGTTTGATACTAGGCGTAATTATCAGTTGTGTGGAAAGCATATGAGGTAAATTAGTATCAAGATCAATAGTCTCATATTCATCATTAGCATCAATAGGATCATCAAGATTATCTTCTTCATCAAGATTAATCGAAATAGAATATAAGATGCAAATAGAATCATCATAATCATTCATCTTAACATCATTATTAACATTAACTTCCTCCAACACATCAGGCATAGGCTGGTCAAAAGAAGGTAAAGAATTTTGAAGTATAGAGGCACGGGCCCTAGCGTGAGCTTGGCACTTCTTACAACATTCATTGGTAGATTTTTTACATTTTTTCTTGTTTGAAATATGTTGAGAACTAGGAGGAACAAAAATCGTTTCCTTCACAGGTTCTATGGGAGGATTGGTAGGATTCTGAAAAGAAACACTAGGAGCTTGATTAACAAAACTAGAAGCAATGGATAAAGGAGGCATGGAAAGCATAGGAAAAATATCACAGTTAAGATCCATCTGAGGCATGCTTAACTCAAGAATCTTGCGATGTTTATAGGATTGATATGAGAAAAAAAGGTTATTAGGTTGAGAAGGACATGAATTAGGTAATGAAGGCCAAAATAAGTCAAGGGTAGCACAATCCCTAGGCCTAGAAGGTTGATATAAACTATGATTAATCATTTCCACCTCTTCATCATGAATGAACTTAATACACTTATGGATAAGAGAAGCAAAGACACACATGGAAGTCAACCAAGGTAAACCAAGCTTAACTTGAAATTGATCAGAAGTAGGGACAACAACAAAGGTAGTGTCGAAAACTTTACCATAAAGTTCAATAGGTAAGGTTATAGAACCAAATTATGGATAGAGAAAACCATTACAATTTTGGATCCACACATTAGATGTACCATAATAATCACGTTGTAAGTTCTTCATAAAAAGATTTTCTTCAGTGATGACATTGACTAAGGAAGTAGGATCAACAAGACAAGAACGCATAGGTATCTTAGAAATCCTAGAATAAATGTAGAGGGGACCATCATGAGCTTTAATGGTCTCAGAATCATCAAAGGTGATGAAGATTTCCCTAGGTATTTTATCCTTAGGTTGTTTTGAAGGTTTAGATTGACGTTTCAGTCTAGGTTGAGGTGGAATTTGAAGTTGAGGTTGAAATCGAGGAACTTGAATAGGTGGTTGAGATTGAGGCTAGGGTGGAGATACATGTTGAGAAAAAACAACACGCTCCACATGGTTAACAATATGATTGAGATCATCCATCTTTGAATCATAAACAATCTCCATAGAAGATGGTTGAACAATGGTATTAGTATCATGTGTAGGCAAAGGGTTCGTATAGATTTGAAGGTTTTGATTAGGAGGAGAGACAATTTTTTCCTCACTACCATCAAAATTATCAATAGATAAAGCATTTGAATTAATTAAATCTTGACCTTATGTTTTAGAGAATAACACTTCTCAGTATCATGGTCATTTTGACAATGGTATTGACAAAAGGCTTTGGAATCAAAGGATTTTGATGCCATTGTAGTAGGAAGAAGAGGTCGAATAGGAGGTAAAGTAATCATATTAGCATTCAACAATTTACTCATAATATAATGTAAAGATTCAAAAAGAGGAGTAAATGTACAATTTAAATGAAAAGCAGTGGATGCAGAAGTGGCATTATGGGATGCAACAACAACTTGATCATCAATTGCATTTGCTTATTTATTGATTTTGACATAGTTTCTAGGATTCTAAAACTTGTTGGGATTAGGAGAAGCATCACTCTTATCAAATGGAACAAGAGCCATTGGAGTGTTTCTCTCAAATTGACTCACTTGTAATTGATAATGATGAAGCACAGCACAAAGTTGTTGAAAAGAGGTAAATTCAATAAGCAAAATCTTATCTCTCATAGCCTTTTGCAAATTTTAAATAAACATATGTTGAATATCAATATTAGGAATAGGATAAGAAATTTGAGCATACAACTGCTTAAATCTACCAATAAATTCAGTCAATTTTTCTTTAGTATCATGTTTACAATGCATCAAATCAGTTAAGGACACTTGCAGACCAATGTTATTTTGGAAATGTTGAATAAAGGTATTAGCAAGTTTTGGAAAAGAATCGATAGAATAATGAGGCAAGGAACAATACCATTGCAAGGCCTTATCACAAAAGGTTCTAGCAAACAAATTGGCTAAAATACTATGGTCATGATCATAGTCACTACAAAGGATTTGAAATGTTTTAACATGAGTGACATGATCTCCCTTACCATTGTAATTCTCAAGATGAGGCATATCGGCTTGCTGAGGGACAGGAGCACGAATAATGGCTAGGGATAAAGGACTACTCATGTCACATGTAGGAATACTAAACTTGGATTGAGTTAAGGATGAAAGTTGTTGTATTAAAGATGACATAGTTTGAGCTAGACTAATGGTGGTGGAATCATTATAATGAATAGGAGGCATAGAAATATTAGGAACACTAGGAAAAGTGTAGGAAGTAGTGGGAATGGAAGACACAACTGGTGGAACACTTGGAACCATAGTTGGAAGAGGATTGGAATAAGTAAAAGGAACACTATGGTATGAAGGTTGTGAGGTAGGTAAAGATACCGGTGGAAAACTCATAGGAAGAGATGGAAGTGGAAGATTTGAAGCTACAGGATTGGAAAATGTAAGAGATGTAGTTGCTAAAGGAGGAGTATAAGTAGGATTTCTAGGTAAAGGAATAGAAGAAGGTTCCACACTAGTGACAGGAGGAGTAAATCCAAAATCTTGAGCTTCTTGAGCTAAAAGTTTAACATTTAAATGAACAAGATGAGTAATACCACACAAGAAATTAACACCTTGATCACTATCATGAAGAACTTCCTTAAGAGCCTCTATAGTTTGAATAGAATCTTGATTATGGTTTTCTTGAATAAGCCAATTTCCCATTTTATCAAGTTCAGTTGACTATTTTTAGACTTGTTCAGGAGGAACTCTTAAAGCATCATCCTCATCATGAGATGAGTGAGAAGATTTATGCTCCGTAGAAGGATTGGAATCATGAGTGATCAAATTATCATCTAGGATCCTAAGGAAAGGAGAGGAAGACTCGGGATCAAAGGAACCCATGAGTTTGCGACTTCTTCTAACAGGGATATTATAGGTAGGACTAGAGGTACTAAAGCTCATATACCAATGCAATGTAAATGAACTAAACTAAGAAAATGTAAATTCAAGAACATAAAAGAAGGCTAATCTAATATGCATTCAAGATCTAACATGAAATCTAAATCTAACACCACAAAGAAAGAGTTGTCTATCGCAGGTTCACCAAAATGTAAAGGATAAAATATTAATAATATAATATAATATGATATATGTGGGTGTAGAGGGATGTAATGGAGAGATATGTATGATGATTTGGAAATGGTATTGAGGGGAAGATAAGATTCTCTTCACAACCCCAAATTTCACAAAGGAAAGATCCACTTTGATCAACCATAATAAAATGGTTAATGCACAAATGCATCAATCAATCGGAAATAAGAAGAAAGAAGAAATCCTTACAATCCCAAATAATGGATGGAGAGTATAAAATATAATTGATTGAAACCATAATTGAAATGAATTGAAGACAAGTAATAACCTCAAAATATAGAAGATCTGGAAAATCCTATTTTATGATGTCTGTGTTGAGTTTCGGGAAATTTTGACCTCAACCTACATTGATCTGACGGAAATTCTGTTCGTGGATCCTGAAAGTTGGCCAAAAAGGGTATCCAAATCTACTCTTAGATTCATGATCTTGTACCTACAAGAAAAATGGTTTTGTTTGTTGGGGGGGGAGGGTTTTGACTTATTCAAACCCTGGTTTTGGAATTAACCTTAAAGTATAGTTGAAATTGCATAAATAAATAAAGTAAATAAAAAAATTCACCTTGCTTGTATAGAAACCCTTGTGGATGATTCAAATCCTTGGATACACAAGTATGTATGCACCAAATGAATGTAGAATGTAGGATGAAGGATGTCTCAAATCAATTTATTTTAGATCTTTAACACCAATCTTGAATGGATCTTGGAATAGGAAGAGGCTTGCATGGATGTGGATGGAGAAAACTTCAACAACAAGGCTCCATAGAGCTTGAATCTTTCAATGGCTACCAATGGATCTCCTTGATGAATTGAATTCTTGAATGTCTTTGAATGATTGAGAGTAGATTATTACTTAAATAGATCATGAATAGAGTTTGGATGAATGAACTTTCTTCTTGCATCTTTCACCTTTGTTCTTCAAGTCTTAGAGTCTTAGATTGTTCTCCTTCTTGCTTAGAGAAAATGAGAGGAGAAGGCTTCCTTATATACCAATCTAGGGCACAATATTATAGAGAGGCCTAAATAGGAGAATTAAATTCCAATTAGACCTATACCCTTAGAAGTGGACCTATATTAAATATAATTTCAAGATTCATTTCCTCGAAGATAGAAACAGCGGACCTGGAAGTGAGAATTAAATCTTTCCAAAGCCCAACATCTGAAAACCCTAGAAACTTGAAAATTGGACCCTGGGTTAGGGTCGAGGTCAACTATGACGTATTTTTGGGTTGAGTTTGACCTTGACCTAGGTTAGGATCAAGGTAGACCTTGACCCTGAGGTCAAGAAACTTAAATCTGTAGATCAGGGTGCCAGAAATAGGCCGAAGAGAAGTGGAAAATGGGGTAGAATAGGGGATAAGACATATCCAAGTCAAAGATCCATTCAAGGCACGTGAAATGCCCCCAAACCACTTAATCAGAGGGCTAAACCAGTCCAAAATGGAAGTTCTTCCATTTTTTGACTATACAAGGATACAGGAAATATAATTGAAATTTGCAACATCTATTCCCTCAATGATTATAGGGATCAAGATGGTTTGTGGGAATGGTGTTCTTCTGGGCTGCCTAAGGCTTTTTGGGATTTTTTTGGAGACTTTAACATGGTGGAATACTATATGGATAAGAAAGGTGTACTGAGACATGCTTGGAAAGGGAATGATAAATTCTTTTGGAAAAAAATCAAAAGGAGATTTATGTTAATTGACCCCATTAAAAAGGAGTATATAGACATTTGGTACACATGGTACAACAATAAAAGCTTGAAGCAAAGAGTGTACTATATACTTGATAGGTTTTATGGTGATTCCTCCTTTTTATCATTTTCCTCTCAAGGTGGTCATTCCCCTGTGAATGTTTTCCCTGCCTCTATTTCAGACCACTCCCCCATCTCAACTCAGATTTTGTTTGATCTTGACTCCACTTCTTCTCCCATACCTTCTCGTAACACTATCTTTAATCTTAATTATTACCTTCTGAAGGAATATGACACTGGATATGCAATTAGGATGGTATCTTGTCTCTCCAAATTGTGTACTCAGTCTCTCAGACCCCAGGAGTAGTGGGACTATCTGGTTGATTCTTGAAGGAAGGTTTATCAAATTGTTGGTAAATTATTTCCATGCATAGGAACCAAGAAGAGTATTTTTTGCATAATAGACTTAACGATACTGAGAAGTAATTATAGGTGATAGGTGTGGACCCTAATCTTGAACAACTTGTTTCAATTAAACATCAATTATGGGTATTTCAGAGATACAAAACTCAAGATCAAAAAATTAGAGCCAGGATGAGCTGGTTAAAAGAAGCGGTTAAAGGATCCAAATACTTCTTTAACATTATCAGGGCCAAAAAAAAGAGAGAATGCATTGAATACATTCATGTAGATGGGAGAAATACTAATAATCCTAACACAATCAATTATACTTTCTTCCAATTTTATTCTGGGCTATTCTCCTGAGAGCATGGTATTGAGACTTAGGAAGCAATGAATAAATTCTTGAAGTTGATCACAAAGAGACTATCTACATGTGAGGTTGATAGGTTAAATTAAAAAAATCACTAGATGAAATCAATGATGGTATTGCCTTTATGGCTAATGGGACATCTCCTGGGTTAGATGGTCTTCCTACAGAATTCTAGAAATAAAATACTGAGTGGATTGGCATTGAACTCATGGCCTTGTATGAAGATGCATTTGTTTGAGGTTCTTTGGGAACAAATATCAATAGAGGTACCATCAAATTTCTTCCCAAGGATGGGGATAAGACTATGGTCAAGAATTAGAGACCCCTTACTCTTTTGAACATATCTTACAAAATTATTGCAAAGGTATTAGCCAGAAGGATTGCTAATATTATTAAGAATTTTGTTTCATTTACCCAGACGAGATTTATCAAGGGGAGATATATCTTGGAGAACTTGATTACTAGTTGGGAGGCTATGAATTGGGAAAAATCTGATGGGAAAAATGTGGCTATGATTTTTCTATAATTTGAGAAGGTGTATGATAGAATGGAATGACAGTTTATCATTAGTATGCTAAAGGATTTTTTATTTCCTAAATACGTCTGCAAATGGATTAGCATTCTTTTCTGGGACTCATCCACTGTAAGAGATTTGAATGGTGAGATCTCTGACCCCATGTCTCTTCAGAGATCTATCAGGAAAATTTGTCTCATTGCTCCTTCCCTCTTTGTTATTGGTGCATATGCCCTTTTATATATTCTCAGAACTAGTTTTATTCACCCCCTAATTAAGGGTATCACACTTCTCAATTCTAAGGAGTTGATTAATGTTAAATTTTCAGATGATACTTCCCTTTTTTATTGAACTTTCTATCTCCAACTTCACCAATGCTTTAGAAATAATTAATCTCTTATGTTTTTCTTTGAGATAAAAAGTGGCTCCTCGCAAGTCCACTGTCCTGGGGTGGTCTGAGGTGTCTTTTCCTGGTTAATATGGGTTGGCTTTGGGTTGGTTCGAATAAAATTGTAAAATATCTTGGTATTCCCTTTGTTATTGAGCCTTCTAATAGTGATATGTGGGAGTGAATTTATGATAAACTAAATAGAAAACATCTTCAATGGAAAACTCACTCTTTATCTTTGGCTGGGAGGGTGCAAAATCTTCAGAAAGTGATTTCCTCTCACCACTTGTACTTTGCTTCTACCTGGCTATTTTCCAAGTACTAGATTAACATGCTTGAAAATATTCTTAGGGAGTTCCTCTGGTTAGATGGGATTGGTTCTAAGAGAATATATTATGTCACTTGGGAGTGGTGTTTCTGGCCTAGGAGACTTGGAGGTGTGGGATCATGGGGTGGCTCTTGCCTCCAAATGGATTTATAAGGATCTATGGGGGAATGAACCTTGGAAAGTTATAATTAGAAACAATATTGAAATATTTGTGATTAGGAAAGGTAAATAGTGGAAGGATATCCCTTTTGTTAGAATACTTCAAGGATAATTGAGAGGGGGGGGGGGTGAATCAGTTATCAGTAACTTAAAATCTTTTGTACTTATTACTCCAGATTGATATAAATTAAATGCACATTCAGATAACACAATACACAACACATCAATTTGGTTACAGGGAAACCAAATGGTAAAAACCCCGATAGGAGTTAGTACCCACAAAGAACTATACTGTTTATAGTAATCCCTCTTAAAAGATCTTTCAACCCTGTTAGGAGTTGTTCATTACAATGCAGTAGTATAGTGACCTGGTTAAGGGTCTGACCCTGTTAGGAGTCTTTTACAATAACCCTATTAGGGGTGGTGGACTCACTATC
>MU227907.1:219041-241392 GCA_018584345.1 Thuja plicata
CCTGGCATCCGTGGCAGTTCTGGCCTCAGACACAAATTTAGCCATGTCTCTTTCAACTTTGCAGAAGTCATCGATCAGTTCGTTGCAATATTCTGCATTTGTGTCTTTTTCCAAATGTAGCTTTATTTCTTGACTTCCCAATATAGCATCAAAACCAGATTCCCAATCTGATTGTGCTTTCAATTCCCCTATTTCCTCATAAATCTTTGGGATCAATGGTGGACATTGATCACCAAACAGTTGCAAATTACTGTTTATTAAATTAGATTTTCCATTAAAGAAGGCAAAAGTATCATTCAACTTATTTACCATATCAATGGTATCTGATACTTTGTCTGGGAAGTCATCACTGTATAGCATAGTTGTTTTGAGTTTATCTAAAACTCTTTCCTTTGCTGACCAAAGTTTGAAAGAAGGCTCCAAGAAAACCATAGCTTCTGTAGCTATCTTTGAGGCCTCTTACAGGGACCCATACAATGTATGAACTACACCAATTTTATTCCTCAGAACTTCAATCCTGTGCTACAATATGAGAAACATGACAGATACAGCATTCATGCCCTGTTCCTATGATATACCTTTTTACTATGTCTCTGCCAAAGCAGAGTCTTCCTTGGCACCTTTGACAACGTCTGCCACAATATTGGCTACCTCTTCAATAATTGGAGTCTTTTCCTTTTTCCTTTCTTCCAATTCTTCCTTCAGTTTGGCAATCTCCTCTTCAAGTGTGTGGTTCTTGATGACCACTTCCTCATGTTTTTTAGCCAATGCCATCATTCGGCTAAAAGTTGTCTCATACCTCTTTGACAGGTCATCAACTTTTGCCCAGTTCATAAATGAAACCTGTGTCATTAACTGAGCTATCTCAGTATCTGAAGTATTTTGCAGGTTCCATATCATTCTGTCAGCTCTTTTTCCTTCCCTGATGGTCATGACCAAGGTTTTCTGTGTGGCCGAAGCTAATGACCATATTGCTAGGGTTTTGGATTTTGGGTCAAACGCTAATCCTTTTAAGACATCATCCATTTCAAATTCTGTCTTAAGCAAAGGATCCTCCTGCCTCCTAATCTGATCAATAACAAATGTGGACTATAAGTCCCAACCAGGCATCAGCATCACACCACTATTCTATACCAGCAGTCTAGCTTGTTCCACAGTCATTTGTTCGGTTTCAGGATCATAATCCTAGAGTGTTTGCACAATTTGTTCATTCTTATCTGTATTCTCCTCCTCTGCTGTTATTTCTTGCCTCAAGCTTTTCTGTTTCAACTTGACCAAAAAATATTTGAACTCTTGAGACTTTATTAATTCATCATCCTTCATGAATTCATTTTCCATCATGACCCTTTCATCATCTTTTTCAAATAGCACCATCTGATTATCCCCTTGGCCCTCAGCCTCTGGCTCCTTCTGCAATTGCCTTCTCAGTTTCCTAAAATGTTTGCCATGTTCTGAAATCACAGCTTTGGCCATGCCTCTTCTGTCCTGCACCATTTTGTGCACTATTTTTTGTTTCTTCTTTGGTCACTCTCTAGCTGAAGTAGCCTCTTCACCTGCTTCTTCTTCTTCTTCTTCATGTTGTTCCTCTCTTTGTTCCTCTTCTTCTTGATGTTCCTCGTGGTGCTCCTTATCATGCAAGGCAATTTGAATAGGGGACCCCTTAGATTGTGCATCTTCAGCACTGAATTGAGGGACCTGTGACATCAAAGTGTCATATTATTGTATCATCTTCTCTATCCTCTGGAGATATGGAAGATCAGGAAAGAAACCAGAGAATGAATTATCTGATTCCTTCCATTCTGATTCTACTCTTAGGAGGTTATTCCATTTTATTCTCCTATCCTAGACTTCTAACCTATTCAATTTTTTTCTCACAATATCTTCATCATCCAATGGCTCATGATCTCTGATCTTGTGCCAAGGAGTCATCCTTTTTAGGGCTGTTTGTACAAAATTTTCAAGATCACAAAATCTAGCGATTGCAGTAGACATTCTGTATTGCTTTAAGTAATCATTGATGGTGTCAAACATTTTCTTCCCAATAGTGAAATCAAAACCCATCCATAATATGCGGATGAAGGTTCCCTTCTTGTGCCCCTCCAGAAATTCCTTTTCTACCCATGTAATCTGCCAGACAAATTCTAAGAAAGCAATCCTGGGAGGAACAAATTTGGGGAGAATATGAGGAGGCTGAGTGCAGCCATATACTCTGATAATAGTTATGTAGTCAAAGAAAAAGAAATCAGCCCAGTTGTGGGAGATGGGCCAATTAGTGACATACTCCCATGGTCTTAAAAATTTTCTAACTTCAAATGGCAGCCTGTGCCCATCTGCTCCCAACAAATCAAAAATTTTATCTACAATCCAATTGCAAAAACATACAAATGAGGAATTGACAGACCCACTATCCCACACTGAGGTCCATCTTTGGATTGGTTCTTCCACACCATGTTCTGATACAAATAGTTGAAACTCTTTATCCATTGATGCTCTGTTGTAATACAGAATCATGTACATCAGATGAGATTAATGCTTGAAAGTGGGCTTGGGGTTATTTGATTGTATCTCTACCAATCCAGCATGGATGGCCTCTACTATATAGCCAACATAATCATAATCAGTGTTGACTTCAGGGTGCTAGATGTTCATTGCTATCATGAGTATCTCCTCAGATACTGTAGAATCTCCATCAAGGCCTAGGACCCTACTTACACCATAAGCAGTGCACTTTACATAATAATGAAACAAGGATAGGTCAAAAGGTGGCTTGAAATTGTCTGGAATTTTCACCAGGTGCCTATCTACTCTGGGCATGAATTTAGGCATTTCATACTTTTTTATCAAGCGCTCCCTCTTGACATAATCAACCTTAATTTTCTTCAAGTCAATATCAGTGCATAATGCACCGGTAATTCCAAATACCTCAGCTACTGATCTCCTATCTATGGAGACTAGGGTTTCTTTGTTCTTTTTCCTAATTACCCTAGCCACTAGGCAATAGTTTTTTGCTAGCTCCTTAATGAGACCAATATCAACATAGACATCAGGCACAATTAATTTAGCCATATTTAAATCCCATGGATTGCAAATAGGGACTAGTTTAACCCTATTGTTCTAGAAATAATGAAATAGAGTACTACCAGAGTAGTCTGGGGTTACCGGATTTCTGCATTGAGACCATTTGTCACTCCATTCTTCCCAATCTGCGTTGTTGGTATTCAGAGTCCCAGGCAGGAATTCAGCAAATTCTTCAGTATACTTCTTTGGTGCGACTTCCTTTTTCTTTCCAGACCCTTGTGAGGTGGTAGGAACAATAGTCTGACTCATCTTGTTTCTTTTGAATTCTACTGTCTCAGACACGAAACTCCAGACAAATAAGCTTCTTACTCTTCGCCGAAAAACTCAGAATGCAGAAATGAGAGTTGTACAGAATCCAACTCAGTCATTTACACTTATAGCCATTTAAGGACTGTGTCTTGTCAACTTGAAAGCCAAATTCTTGCACTTGAACTGTCACGAAGATTTCATTCTATCATTAATGCTGCGATCAACTTGCACTGTTTGATCCTAGCTGGAAGAGAGAGTGTACGCTTTTTTCTGTCTAGCACTCGTCAGCCTGAAAATAGCCAACATATTGCACTTTATTCACTTTTGGAAAGATCCTTGCGAGTGAGCGACACATCCCTATTATTTAACTGGTCGCATACTCGCCATCCATCCTCGCTCCACTTTTTACTTTCTGCGAGTGAGCGATGACCTAATTCTTGAACCTCATTTCATGTCTGTCGTATACTCGCTATCCTTTTATGCTTTGCTTTTGGGTTCATGTGAGTGAGCGATGCTTTCTTCACCTTTAACCTGTCGCACCCTCGCAAGTTAACATTTCATGTCACCTGAGTCTTGGCGACTGAGCGACTATGCATCTTATCTTTCAGCTATTTCATCATCGCACACTCGCTGGCTGTTTACTCTAACTTTTGGATTTGAGCAGGTGAGCGACATTCATTTCTCTACTGCATACTCTGTTTGGTTGCTCATTCGCACCACTTAATACTCCAGCTTTCTTCTTATGCATGAGTGAGCGATGGCATCTGTTCTTTTCTCAGTCACAAACTCGCAAGCTTGAAAATTTTACTTTATCACTGACTGCGAGTGCGCGACTGTGTTTTTTCTTTCTTTAGTTGCCTACTCGCGAGCTCTTTTCCCTTCATCTTTGTTGATTAGCGAGTGAGTGATGTCTTTCCCTTTTTATCTCATCACATACTTGCGAGTTGATATTTCATCACTTCAAAGCATCAGCGAGTGAGCGAGGCGTTGAATGATCTCTTAGTCGCTCGGTCGCAGACTTTTAAGAAACTTGAAAAATGCTTGCGCGACTGAGCGATGAGTCTTCACATTAGTATTTCATGCCTTCGCCGCGCACTCGCACTGCCAAAAACAAATGAGTTAGAACCTAAGCAAGTGGGTGACCTACAGGACAGGACCTCGTCGCGCAGTCGCTAACTTTTAACATTGACATAAAACTTGATGCGGGTATGCGACTGCTTCAATTTTAAACAATACTCACTCGGTCGTAAAGCATGAGATAAACAGCATAACTTTACAGCAACTGTGCGACATACAAACTTTTAACCCGTCGCTGACTCGCTTTTTCAATGTTTCATTCAGTTAACTTCTCAGTGAGTGAGCGATAAGTTTAACCATTTTTAGCCCGCTCAATCGCTAACTTAAAACTTGACTTTCATAAGACATCGTGACTGTGCGATTTACCTTTTAAAACACTGGACCCGCTCACTCGCACACAGATCAAAACTTGACATGAGTTGATCGTGATTGCGCAATTCTCTTTCACGGACAGCTCATCGCCCACTCACACAACTTAAAGACATTTCAAAAAGACCGATGCGACAGAGCGAGCAAACTAAAACATGAACTTCAAAAAGGGTTTTTACCTCTTTTGCGTGGCAAAGCATAGGATTTTGAAACAAGAAAGCCCGGGAAAAGCAAAGGACCAAGAAATTCAAATTTTACCAATGCAGTACTAACAGGTCCTTTCATCCAAGTCGACAAAAACTTGTAAGATGAAATCTTTGGGATATATGCACAGATTTTCTTTAACCTCATGTCATATCACCCCTTCCACAGGAAATAGAGTTTCATTCTGAATGGGGAATATAATTAAACAATGGAAAGACAAGGTTAGCTCATATGGCTCTTTAAATGTAAGTCTAAAGGACATGACCAACTAGAATGCTTAGTTACAACACAAGCTAGTGAGGTAAAGAAAGTGGGCATAGATAAAGAATGAGAAATGAAAAAGGATAGGAGAAATTTCTATATTGGTGAATCCTTTTAAAGTATAGAACAAGTGGAGGATATGAAAAATAAAGGGGAGAGGCCTCCAGAGATATAAATGACCATGAACCATTAAGGAGAGGGGTCAGTGACAAAGCCTTAGGCTATAAATATAGAACATACATTGAGAAACACTAAACCAAAAATAGAGAATCTTAAAAGGTCGAGGAAAAGGAGGGGGAAACCACATTACAAGAAAAAAAAATAGAAATAAATGATAAGGGAGTAGAAAAAGACATAAAAATTGTTCAAGGGTCCAACATGTCATATGAGATACTTATAGTGAATTAGATATGGATTGTACAAAACGTAAGTGATGAAGAGGTGGTGAGCCAAAAATAAACAAGTAAGAATTTTTTCAACTAGCGGCTAGCTCCACAACAAGAATAGGAAGACACACTCAAAGAATAGAAAGAAAGAGATCAACCATGAATATTTAGTAATAAAATTAAGGAACAACTAATAGATGTTGGGAAAGATTTAGAAGAGCTAGTCTTAGAGTGTATGAATTCTTTGGCTTGGTCGATAATAGAGGATGGAGAGGATTTACAAGATGATTGTGAAGTAGAAGGGAAATATCTTCCAAAATTTGAAGAACTATATTTGTAAGAGGACATTGATATCAAAGGAAGATTTGAAGATGGAGAAATTTATGGGGAAAGAAGCTTTGAAAATATGTAGTCAAAGTTTAAAAATCCCAACATTAAATGAAAAGGCAAAAGAGCACCAAATCCAATAAACTGAAATTGGAGATGACAACTAATGCAAAAGTACAAAGGAAATTGAGATTAGGTATGGAGATCATCCTTTTAGGGGTAAATGAAGTTCATAACATAGAATATTTAAGGAATTAAGGCCCCTAACAAATGATGCTTGGTCAAGTGCCAAATCGACCATAACAAAGAATATGTAATATTGTTGCAGGAAACAAAAAGGAGTAAAGAGGAAAGGATAAACCAAACCAAATTTTGAAGACTTTGGGGTGGACACTTTTTTGAAGAAATTGGAGATTTTGGAGGACTAGGAGTTGTATGGGATCTCATTACCATGGCCTACTCCTTAGTGGAAGAAGATAAAAATTAGATCATATTGAGATGTAGATATCTACAAAAAAAAATTCATAATCAATGTTTGTGGGCTAACTACTTGATGCAGTCAAGGATGGAGAAACCTCAAAAGATCAGTCTAATCCTTGCATCCATTACAAACACAATGAAAAAAACAAGCCAAGATGGATAGAATGAGACATTAGCCTTCTATTATTCTTAGAAAATCAATTACAATAGATCTGCAACATGCAGTCTCACATGTCAAGCATACATGCTTGATTATGATCATAAAACCTCTTACAAAACCTAGCCAACTAATGCCAAATAATATTATGTAAATCCTCTATCCCTTATAAAAAACTCCATAAGCTTATAAAGAAATCACAATATCAGGTCGGCCTTGAAAAGATCACATTTCCCAATAAAGAGAAAACATGTTACAACAAATAGTTCCGGACCCAAATCATCTGGAAATCCTCCAATGAAGGAAATAAGAGATGCAATCATAGAAATATGTTAGCCTCAAATGTATCACTGAGCTGGCACGATCACAGATAGAGATTCCAATCGAAAGATCAAAAAATGTTTGAAAAACACAATGACTGACTGGGAAAATGAAGAACAAGACAATCTTGCAAAGAATCTGCAAAATCTCACGCACGAAGCAACCAAATGAGGTGTAATCATAGGATAAGGACCACTACAAAGCCACAAACACACTGTATTGACCAAAACACAAAAGAACAAGAACAAATCAACCACTAATAGAAATACCAGACTGATCAAATAGGAAACCAAATTTGTAGAACATACACTTTTTATTCTTGGATCTTCAAAACAATGTGTCTATTGTGTTTGATTGTGTGATTAGTTTTCAAATGAAAAACCAACATCTTACACTGTCTAAATGAGTCAAACATGTTCTAATTCAAGGGTGTCAACAAAGTGTGTTCCAAAATCAATTGTTCTGAAAAGTCCATTTTATCAAACAATCCCCAAACTGCAATATTTTTTCAAGACTGGCACACTTTGCCAAAATTGATGAAATTTTACCGCAATTGATGAAAGATTATCATAATTGAGACTTTTATTTCTGCAATTGCTGAAAGTTTACCGTAACTAACCTAGCATTCTATCGCAATCGACAAAATTCTACCGTAGTTGACCTTGTCTACATGTGGTTTTATTCTATCAAGATAAATTGGATTCCTTTGTTAGAACTCTACATTTTATCAGTCTGAAACCTTGGAAAAGATTCCCCATATCATGTGAAAGTTTAGCATGCACATCTTAAGAAATAAATGAAGAATTAGTGAAATCTCAAACATCTAGGATCATCCCTCTTTGGCAGTTCAATTGTTGTTTCCGATTGATAATTCATTAAGTTCAGATAAGACTATCTTGATCTCGTTATCTTGGTTTTATTAAATCATTTTTTCAATGACTTTGTCTCATCTAAGGCAAGAGTCCAATCATAACCTATCATCACCAATCTCTGAGATCAAGAGAAATCAAATTTTGTTCTTATAATTACCCTTGTTGAAACAGGTACTCAAACTCTCTTCAAGAGGTTATCCCTTTTGTTTTCTTTATATCACTCATTTTAGTTAAATCTTGGATAACACAATGTATTTTACACCTTATGGAGGACCTTATACTAGGTCAAAGGCTAGAACCCAACCAAATGAATCCTACATTAACCAATTTTACCCGTGGAAAAAAGAGCAAGAGGATGACCCATTCAAAAACACTGATCCTGCTCTATACATTGAAAATGTGCATACACTTCCCAATTATTCCCGAAGACCAACTATGTTCCAAGACATCACAGAGGAAGAGCTCGAAGCCATAGATAAATATGCTTATTCTGAGCAAGTGGTACATATGTGGAAAGAAACTCTGAGAGATTTCTAGCTATGTTGATCAAAAAGGGAGTCAAGCTCCCCCCTAAATTCAATGTATTAACGATATGGCTTGAAAACCCATTAGCATGAAAAAACACAACTCAAAACTCTCAAATGAATCCTGTGATGTCTGAAGTCTTGTCTATACCATCATCAACATCCACAACATCAACATAGACTATGTCTACCCAAACTAGCTTAGTCAATCAAGCTAGTACATCTTCCACTCAAAACTTGATGGGTCCCCAACTGAGTGCATTCATGGTTACCAGTTTATCTCAAGCATATGTCTCATGGCCTTTAAAATCAAGTGTTCAAACTATTTAATCAACATCCTAAATGAGAAATAACCCATTTTTTACTACCCAAACACTACAGTCTATCCTTACTGGCTTTGGATTTAATACTTCTCTACAACTCGGATCAATCTTTGTAGGTTCGACATTCCGTCAATGTCTGCCAAAGGCTACATCTTTATTCCAATAGGGATCCCAACAACATCATCAACAACAACCTTGGACCCATCAGATACCCCAATACCAAAATCACACGCTGGGAAATCAATACCAAATCCCAAGAAGATCATATGTCCCAATACAAAGAACTCAAAGACAAAGCCTTATACCAAGCACAAGACAAAGATTCAATGCCAAAAATATTCCTCAATCTCTGACAGACATCCTGATACAGCAAGTGTAGAATCTACAAATCCAAATGATGGACATACAAAATCAGGGACAAACTAAGACCTATACAGTAGAGGACTTGTACTTGTACCCATTTGATCATTTGTTTCACATGTCACCATTTTCCAACACACTTCTTGGTGCCTAAATTTGACAAATATAGAGGCAATACCAATCCTATAGAGCACATCAGGGAATTCTTTGTTAGTTGCCTTGAAGTTTCACACAATGAAACTTACCTAATGTGATTGTTTCTACGGAGTTTATCTGGACCAATAATGGAATGGTTCTCACACTTACTGTATGGAATTTAATCTTGGGAAGAATTGGCTAAAAAATTCATTGCTCACTTCCATCACAACATTGAACACAAGGTCAACATCAAGGACCTTTGTGACATTAAGAAAAAATATGGTGAATCCTTTGTTGAATTCTTACAAAGATGGAGAAACATTGCAGACAGAATGACATACAATGTGCCCGAACAAGATCTAATAGTCATGTTTGTTGACAATCTGATCCTAGACATGTCATTTACAACACAACTCCAACTCACTCCAAATTTCAAACATGCTATAGAGTGAGGAGTTTGATCTAAGAAAAACTTGGTAAAATGAGGAATTATTGTGAATCCTACCCAAATGATGATTCAAGATAAATGCGATAGGAGCTATCACGCATTAGGTAGGAACATAGTTCCATGATCTAAGCTAAACCTTGGAAAATAATTGAACATTCCTTATCTTTTATCTGCTTATTGTTATCACATATTATAGCATTATCTAGATGGTCAATATCTAGGTACATTTACTCTCTTCTTTTCATAATAAGGTGCAATGGTGAATAAAATTGGAATGTACGACAACGACTTGGTTTCATCAATCATTCTTTCATTATTTTCCAAAACTAAACTCTCACTAACTTTATTTTAACTCACACATGCATGTACTTAGATACATTGTACATTTTAGGTTTTCATTCACTTATTACATAAAAAAATCAAATAAAACATGTGCATACATCATACATGGTAGATCATATAATCAATGCATCCATCATCAATAACATTATAACTAACATAGGAATGCATTAATCATCATCATATAGTGATTCAACATTATCAACAAACTAATGGTCATCTAACGCATTTTTTATGCTTAATTTGTTGATGGGGCATATAGTCCACCTGTTGTCACTGGGGCAAGCTGGGGCAGGATCAAATCTGAAAATTCTTTGACACAACATGATGAATCACATTATATCAAAGAGGGGTAAATGTAGACACCCTAAAATGGATAGACTTGCGCCCTTACATTTAATTACTAGTTTTCCTCTATTAATTAATGATTTTTTAATCGTTAATCAATCATCTTATTTCATCTAAATTTAACCATCTATTCATTCAATTATTTCTCCAAAATTAATTAAATGTTGCCCTAATTTTCTCATTTGGATTTATCTGTTGCATTTTTTGTGGTGTTCATTTGGGTAGGATTCACAAGAATTCTTCATTTGACCAAGTTTTTCTTAGATCAAACTCCTAGTTGTATCAGTTGTTTGAAATTTGGAGTGTGTTGGAGCTTTGTTATAAATGACATGTCTGGGATCAGATTGTCAATGAACATGACTATTAGATCTTGTTCAAGCACATCGTATGTCATTCTGTTGGCAGTGTTTCTCCATCTTTGTAAGAATTTAACAAAGGATTCACCATATTTTTTCTTAATGTCACAAAGTAGCTTGATGTTGACATTGAATTCGATGTTATGATGGAAGTGAGAAATAATTTTTTTAGCCAATACATACATCATTGGTAAACAGATTTCCATGTTTATATTGAATCACATCATTTTTTGGTATGAGATCCCTCAAACCCTACTCACTAATCACGATATACCTTTTCAAAACCAAGATGTCAACGATCTCTATGAGAAGTTCCAAATAAAACAACATTTCTCTTCATTCTACTATCCCCAAGGGAATGGACAAGATGAAGCCACTAACAAAACATTCCTAAAGATCTTGAATAAAACGGTCAATGAATGTAGTCGAGACTGGCATTTGCAGCTCAGTGCTGCATTATGGGCATACTAAACAAGTGTGAGAACACCTATAGGAGAAGCTCCCTTCTCCTTGGTATATGGATTAGAGGTGGAGGTCCTACCCCTCAAAATTGAAATCCCATCCCTCAAAATATCACTGAAGAATATCATATCAGATGAAGACTACAAAGTTGCTGGACTCAGTGAACTGGAACTGTTAGATGAGAGATGCCAAAATGCACTAAATCACTTACAAGGCTATCAGAATCACCTTAGAAGAAACTATCACAAGAAAGTTAGGTCATGTACCTTTGAGGTAGGAGATCTTTTCCTCATGGAAAATCATAAGAATCAAGTAGAAAGAGTTAAACCAGGAAAGTTCAGGCATGATTGGCTAGGACCATATGTCATCATCACATCATGCAACAGTGGGGCATATCAATTGGAAACTAAAGAAGGAGATCATATCTTGAGTTATATCAACAACATGCACCTAAAAAGGTTCTATTCTTAAGTTCTCAAGGTTAGAATAACATATCTAAAAATCTTGAAAAATACAAAAAAAAATCAAAAAATATAAATAGTTACCTTGGTGAAAACCTGGCAAATAGCCACCTTGGTGACAACAAAAAAATACAAAAAAAGAGAAAAAATTAAAGAGAAACAAAATCACTCTCTCAGTGAAAACCTAGCAAATAGGTACTATTGGGTAGGTACCTTGGTGAAAACCCGATAATGGTGAAAACCCGATAAACATGCGCCAAGTGTTAAGGTCCCGCTTCGCCATAAATGAACTCCAAAAGATTAAAGCTTGTGCTCCTGCATGCAAGATGAGTACCCAAGCATGTTACGGAAGCACAATCCTCTTTGATACATCATGCTTATCCATGGCTTATACTGGCTTACCAAAATAGGGGCAATTCTAAAAACTCCTAAACAAATCTAAAAATCTTAAAAAGACATAAAAATTTCTAAAAAGAGCAAAATGTCCTGAAGAAATCAATCATAAAAAAATTAAATATTGCAAAATCTCAGCAATAAATCATTTTTGTCATCAACAAGAAAATGTTGATCAAACAATGAATCAAATGTCAAAACAATGAGCTTTGCAAATCGACAATGGACTCATATGACTAAGCTTTACCAACAATCCAATCTCTCTTGAATCAAATGATTCAATCAATCATCAATAAAACTATCAATTGTCTTAGACAGTGATGTATTTACTCAAAACTAGATAGATCAGTCTTATATGAGTCATCCATTTCTGAAACTAGACACATATGCAATCAAACCAATCAAGGAACAATAAATTGTTGACTAAGTCAGTCATGTCAGTCTATTGTTAATTTATCTTTCCCGATTTTGTTCTTACGCTCCTCACTTGAATACCACTGAGTGGTGAGAGTGCCTATGATGGATCATAATATTTTTTTCTTTGTTTACTATTTGTGGAGTGTTTCAATTCAATTTTGCGGTAATGATGATTCAGGATAAATACGATAGGAGCTGTCACGCATCTGGTAGCCACGCAGTTCCACATTCTGAGCTAAACCTCAGAAAATAATTGACCATTCCTTATCTTTTATCTGCTTGTTTTTATCAGAAATTATAGTGGTATCTAGATGGTCAATATATGGGTGCATTTACTCTCTTCCTTTTCATAATAAGGTGCAATGATGAATAAAATTTGAATGTACGACAGTGACATGGTTTCATCAATCATTCTTTCATTCTTTTCCAAAACTAAACTCTCACTAACTTTCTTCTAACTCACACATGCATGTACTCAGATACATTGTGCAGTTTAGGTTTGCATTTATTTATTGCATAAAAAAGAAAACAAAACATGTGCATACATCATACATGGTATATCATATAATCAATGCATCCATCATCAATAACATCATAACTAACAAAGGAATGCATTCATCATCATCATATAGTGATTTAACATTATCAATAAATTAATGTTCATCTAACACATTTTTTATGCTTAATTTGTTGAGGGGGCATATAGTTCACCTGATGTCACTGGGGCAAGCTGGGGCAAGATCAAATCTGAAAAAATTCTTTGACACAGCATGATGAATCACATTGTATTAGAGATGATGGGTAAGTGTAGACACCCTAAAATGGACAGACTTGTGACCTTACATTTAATTACTAATTTTCCTCTGTTAATTAATGGTTTTTTAATCCTTAATTAATCATCTTGTTTCATCTAAATCTAATCATCTAATCATTCAATCATTTCCCCAAAATTAATTAAATAATTAATTTTATTTAATTAATCAACCTTAATTAATTAATTAAATTAAATTTCTTAAAGTTTAAAATCAAATATTTAAAACTTATTAATTTATTATTCTAATTAATTTAATTTAATTTCACTCAAATATTCTATTTTAAATTAAAATAGAATTGAATTATCTCATGTTTGAGTATTTTAACTTCTTAAATTAAATAAATACTCAAATAAATCAACTCTTCGGTTCCAAGAGGTAAATCACAATCAACTCTTCAGTTCCAAGAGGTAACTCAAAACCAACTCTTAAGTTCCAAGAGGTAACTCAAAATCAAATCTTCAGTTCAAAGAGGTAACTCACAACCAGTTCTTTAGTTGACTAAACCATCCCCTCTTCTCTTCAGTTAAGAGGTGGAGTTTACTGATTGCTTCTCCAGTTCCTTTTGATCTTAGTCATGCATTCTCAAATTTTTGGGATCGATCTCATTCGTTCAAATGATTTCCATTTCCATATAATCAACCCTTCTCAACCATTTGAAGGAGGTCTGGATTTGGAATCACTGTGCACAATTACTCTGTAGGATTCTTGTACGAAGCACAAAGTGAAATCATTATCATATTGATCTCATTTTCTCAACACTCCCAAGTCACATAGGTTGTAGATCCCAATACTGAGCACCATTCATACAAAATTTCAGGAGTATAGAGAATAAATATAAGCTTCAAGCATTATGGTTTTCATTCATTTATTTTTCTCTCTCATGATTTTTATTGTATTGTTCATAGGTTAATTCTTAGTAGTTTGATTGATTCTTTCATTGCAAATCGGTGCTAATAGTCCTCATTTGAGTGTGCAGAATTAGACCCTACACACCTTTCTCTGAAAACACTTGATGCAGTCAAGGATGGAGAAACCTCATTTAAGATCAATCTGATCCTTGCAGCCAATACAACACAATGGAAACAACAAGCCAACAACATGCCAAGATGGATAGAATGAGAGATTAGCATTCTATTATTCTCAGAAAATCAATTAGAATAGATCTAAAACATGCAGTCTTAGATGCCAAGCATACATGCCTAGTTATGATTAGAAAGCCTCTTACAAACCCTATAAAACTAATCCCAAATAATCTTGAAAAATCACATATCCCTTAGGAATAAGTCCATAAGATTATAAATCAATCACAACATCAGGTTGGTCCAGAAAAGATCACATTTCCCAATAAAGAGAAAACATGTTACAACAAATAGGTCAGGACCCAAATCATCTAGAACAACCTCAAATGAAGGAAATAAGAGACACACTCATAGAAAAATAAGTCATTCTGAAATGTATCATTGGGCTAGCACAATCGCACACGTAGATTCCAATACGAAGATTGGAAAATTTTCAAAAACACAATGACTAACTGGGAAAGTGAAGAACATGACAATCATGTAAATAATCTCCAAAATATCATGCACAAAGAAACCAAATGAGGTGTGATCATAGCATAAGGACTATCATGATGCCACAAACACACTGTAGCGATCACAACACAAAAGAACAAGCACAGATCAATCGCGCGCTAACAGAAACACTAGACTGATCAACCAGGAAACCAAATATTTTTGGTTAATGCAAGATTGCTAAGATTCCAAGATGCTCATGCATCACTACTATCACCAATAAAAGAGAAAATATGAAATCAAATTATAGGAAGGATAATAAGTATAGATAGGGAAAAGGGCATTATAGGAAGATATTTCAATGCAACTCTTAACAATTGTAAAGAGGAGGAGATCTATAAAACATAACCTAAGTATAGACAAACTTTTAGGACTTTTTAGACAACAAGTTACTAAGGGACATATAGACCGAAAATGGAACCTTCACATGGACAAATTGTAGGGCCTATCTCACCGAAATAATAGAATGATGAGCTACAACTGATTGTATGTTTGAATTAATTTGTTGATAGTCAACCAAGTTATAGATATGATGATTGACATTATCAGTTGATGTATTGTCATTGGTGTCAACTTGTTTGAGTATCAATATGGTAACAAAAATTTGTAATGTATTGAAGATATGGAACAAACAAAGTTTATGTGGTCAGAAAATGAAGATTTTTGTATACACTGAGAGACAGTGAACACTGATTAAAACATAGTGTATATTGAGCATAGTAATAAGTGAGCTAGGGATTGCCAACACAACATGGTATTGACTGAGAAAATTAATAAAACTGAGGCTGACTAGAATGTTGAGCTAGCAATTGATGATTCTGAGGTAAATGATAAGGTTTTTTATGTTGATCAAATGGTTATGAAATTTCAAGGAAGATCGGACGACGAAGATTGAAATGTGTGTTTAACACAACTGTTGATGAAGGTTTAAGTGGAAAAATTAATGATGGAGATTAGCGGCAAAATCTGAAGGATAAAAATTAAATGAGTTATGATGTCTTTATAAGAGACAAGAGATTCATTTTGAATCACACCTGATGTGCACATGCAAATTTTATGCATTACTGATCAAACTGGCTAAAGATAGAACTGAGCATTTTTTGCAGACATTAGTGAGTGACAGAGGAAAGAGCATTACCAAGCAGAATATAGTATGAAGAATCAGATGAACTAAAGTGAACAAATTGATCAGAGGTATTATGTACTTAGCATAGATCTGAAAATATGTAAAATAGAGTTTTATTTGATATAAGATCATTACTATACCAGTTTAACCATTGTTACAGATAAATCTCTTAACCGAGTAGGACATGAAAGTCTTTATTATGACATTCTAATGAATGTTGAATGTTTTCTTGTTGAACCCATAGTGAATTCATGAACCAAGATCACTTCAGAAGAGTGAAATATTTTGGGTTATCGGTCCCAGGTGGTTTTTCCCTTAGCAGGGTTTCAACATTAAAAGTATATGTTTCAATGTGTATGATTGTTGTGGATTGTTATTTTTCTTTACACATTACTTTATCTACATTGATCGGTAATCATAATATTAATTTACTGATATTTGGTAAACACTATATGACTAAAGTTTAAGATTATAGTATACATTTCACCGAGTTGAATTATATGTTTGAAATTGTTTTTATATACATCTGGAGGAATTTGGGACTGTAGGATAATTGGGAGCTAATTGATTCACCCCCCCCCCTCTCAGTTATTCTAACAATTGGTATCAAATCATATAGTGCTTAGAAGGAAAGTTTTGAAGGACTTAAGCTAAAGATCACAAGATGTATAAGAGAGACGCACTGAAGATGAATAAGGAGAACTTCTCGACATGGAAAAGAAGAATGAGACTATACCTATTAGGGATCAGAGATGACATTGAAATATAACTAGATTCTGAATTCATTCTATCGACTGGACCCTTGACTGTTAATCATATGAAAGAAAAATATGAACACAACATTATAATGGTAGAGATTGCTTCTTCACTCACAGATGCTGAATTTGAGGATATCAAGATATGTACATTGGCCAAGCAGATGTGGGACAAGCTTACAATAGTTTATGGAGGAGATGAAAATGTACTCAGAGCTAAAGCTGAAAGTCTTCAAGGAAAATTTGATGACATGAGAATGAAAGAAGGTGAGAACATAACACATTATAGTAACCGACTCAAGGAGGTTGTAAATTCTATTCGAGGAGCTGGTGGAACTATTGACAAAGATACTATTGTGAGTAAGATTATTAGAACTTTACTGTCTGTTTATTCTATAAGAGTCTCTGCAATACATGAAATGAGAGAAACACCTGGAAACAATATTATTGTTGATAGTCTTGTTGGAAGATTGATTTCTTTTGAGCTGAATAACTTTGACAATAGTGTTGTGCCTACTATGGAATCTGCATTTATATCTACTTTTAAAATTGGTAAATCTAGTAGCAAACACATGATTAGAAATAATAGTGATAGTGACAATGATGATAAGGAACTTGATGAACTTGAAGCATTAATGGTTAGAAGATTGCACAAAGGTAAAGGAAGATATGAAGGTAAACTACCTTTGATATGTTTTAACTGTAAAGAGATTGGCCATTTTTGTGCAAGATTCCCTAATAGAAATAATGAATGAAGAAATTGATAAAATATAGAAAAATAAGACATGGACATTAGTACCGAGACCGGGTGATAAGAATTTCATTGACACCAAATGGATTTTTAGAAACAAATTGAATGAGAATGAAGATGTAACCAGAAATAAAGCAAGATTAGTATGCAAAGGGTATGCACAAGAAGAAGGTATTGACTATGGAGAAACTTTTGCACCCATTGCTAGACTTGAAGGAATTAGAATATTACTTGCATACGTAGCATATAAAGGATTCAAAGTATATCACATGAATGTTAAGTTTGCATTTTTGAATGGAATATTGGAAGAAGAGGTATACATTGAACAACTTGAAGGATTTGTTGATCCTAATTAGACAAACATGGTATGTAAGTCACACAAAGATTTATATGGATTGAAACAGGCATCGAGAGCATGGTATGAAATACTAAAATCCTATCTTATAAGTATTGGATTTATTAGAACAAGTGATAACAATAATTTGTATTTGAAAGAAGGAAATGATGATAAAACCCTTATTGCTGAAATTTTTGTTGATGATATTATATTTGGAGGTAATGATAACCTATGCACATCATTTGTTGATGAAATGAGGAAATAATTTGAAATGTCAATGTTTGAAGAGATCAAATGTTTTCTTGGCTTGCAAATATTACAACAGACTGTAGGTATCTACATTACTCAATCAAAATACATCAAGGAAGTACTGAAAACATTTAGAATGGAAGAATCAAAACCTGTTGGAACACCTATGGTGACAGGATGCAAACTGACCAAAGAAGATAAGACACCTGAGGTAAATCAGACTTTGTATAGGTCTATGATTGGTAAGTTGATGTATGTTGTTCGCACAAGACCAGACATAGCACACAAAGTTGGAATTGTTGCAATATTTTCTGCTAACCCCAAAGAATCACATATGACTGTTGTAAAAAGAATTTTTAGATACCTAAAGAACACTAAAGACTATGGATTATGGTACAAGAGAGGTGGAAAATTTGAATTGAAAGTTTATACTAATGTTGATTGGGCTGGGAATATTGATGATAGAAAGAGCACTACAGGTGGAACATTTTTTATAGGAGACAGATTAGTTACTTGGATAAGTAAAAGGCAAGGATGGATATCTCAATCAACTACATAAGCAGAATATGCTGTTGCTACTGCAAATTGTTCAAATATTGCATGGATAAAATAATTTTTGAAAGGCATGAATGAAGAGATCACTAACCCAGTGATACTTTACTATGATATTATAAGTGCAATAAATATTTCAAAGAACCCTATGATGCATGCAAAAACAAAGCATATATCTATCAAATATCATTACTTTAGGGAACAAGTACAAGATAAACAAGTGATACTAGAATATGTACAATCAATAGAACAACTTGCAGACATATTCACTAAACCCTTACTGAAGGATACATTTGAGTACTTGAGAGGTAGACAAGGGGTTCGTCCCTTGTCTATTGGTCACTAATCTGACTGAAGGTTGCATCAACCCACATGAAATCAGAATATCAATCATGTTGATGCAAAGTTGAACTGAACTGACACAGACATATCATTACACTGTAAGGTACTTACTGTTGGATATTTGCCTATGTGCAAATAATTGATTGTATGTTTGTCATTGATGACAACATATAATATACAACAGGTATCCTATATGCAATTATCAGTACAGATGTTTTGGTACTATGCATGTTTATTTCCATGATGTATACATGTTCTAGATGCTATGTGCATTCACGTTGAGTTAGATATGCAGTTACAGTTGAGTTATGATTAATAAGTTATGGTAGTTACAGTTTCTGGAGTTTATCTGTTAAGAGCCGACGTAAATACAGTGTCACTTGAGTTGCGCCTATTTTTGGGATATGTGTGTTTGTATTAATGTTTAGTTATGAGTTAAAGATAATTATCCAAAGGTGCTAAACATGTTCCAACAGAATATTGATGTTAGAGTTAATTTGGTGAAGCCAACTTTGTGAAGCGTCGCGTCTATTCAGTTTGAGTTGCGTGGTCCTAACTTTGATAGCGTGCTTGGTTGAGCCGACAATAAAGTTGATGAAGTGTTTCTAGATACCATCATGACCTTATCCTTGGTGAAGATACATATAGCAGTTCTGTTAAGTTTGCTAAGTGTGGAAAATGCAGTGAAAAAGAAAAGATAGAGAAGAGCAGAAAGTCAGAAAGAATAAGTTGAAGATCTATGTGAAGAAATAGAAGTTGATTGCAATTCATTGGAACTGATCAAGAGAGCAGGTCTACTCAAACAGTTCATTTACCAGATATAGTGTATATCTATTGTACTGAAGGTTGTAGCCTTCACCATCTTAGCAGTGAGCTACAGGATAGTGAGTCCTCACCCTTAATAGGGTTATGTGTAAAAGACTCCTAACAGGGTCCGACCTTTAACCAAGTCTCTGTACTTCTTGCATTGTAAAGATCAACTCCTAATAGGGTTGTAAGATCTTCTAATAGGGATCATTATAAACTAGTGTAGTTATTTGTGGGTACTAATTCCCACCGGGGTTTTTACCTATTTTGTTTCCCCATAACCAAAATTGTTGAGTACTCTATTGTGTTATCTGAATGTGTATTTACTTTATATCAAATTACATTTAAGAAAGAGAAAATAATTAAATTGATTGATAACTGATTCACCCCCCCTCTTAGTTATCCTTGGGACTATTCTAACAATTGGTATTAGAGCCAAGTGCCTTGGAGAGAAAGCCTAACAGCTTAAGGTAGATTAGATGGCATACTTCAGGAAAGAGAGTCCTAAGTTCGATGGAGAAAACTATCTTGACTGGAAGAACAAAATGACAACACATCTTCAGTGTGTTGGATTTCAGATCTATGAGATTGCCACTCAAGAAATTGAAGTTCCCACCTTGAAAGATCTTGCAGCAGATGACTCTACTATGAAACAAAAGGAACTATTCACTAATAATGCAATTTCCAAAGAAGCCCTAATCAGCGCCCTATCCGATAGTGAATTTTTTGAAATCAAGAAGATAGATAAAGCATACTCTATTTGGAAATACTTAGAAGATATGTTTGAAGGAGAAATCCAAGCAAAGAATGTGCATAGAAAGACATGGAAGAAAAGATACAACAATTTAGAGATGTTACCTGAAGAAAACATCAGAGCTTACAATCAAAGGATTAATGAAGCAGTATTAGGTATAAGAAACAATGGTGGAGAAATATTAGAGGAAGATATAATGGATAAATTAATGACCACATTGATAGCAGATTATGAGAGAAAGATAAATATCTTAGATGAGACTATGTAATTTTCAAAAGACTTCAAGAGGGAGACTTTGATCAGCAAAATATCTGCATTTGAGATATCTAGATTGAAGACAGAAGCTAAAAGTGAGACAACCTTCAAAGCCACAATCCACAACAAAAAAATCTATAAGCAGCTTTAGTATTAATGAAGAAGTGGATACAGAACTAAAAGAAATCATTGCTATGATTTCCAAGAAGGAAAGGAAAGGTAAAGGGAAATATGAAGGACAACTACCATTCAAATGTTTTTCATGCAACAAAGTTGGTCACTTTGCATCCAAGTGCCCTACAAGAGTCAAGAAGTTCAGATTAGATAACAAACCTAAGTACACTAAAGAATGTTATCATGTTGAGGATGGTGTAACTGATGATGACTCAGGAGAAGATGAAATTGGATTTGTTGCAATTAAAGACATTGAGAAGATGCTTTTAGAAATGGACAAAGAAGATGAAGTAAAAGAACAAGAGTTAGCATTAGTTTCAAAAGCTGACATCAAAACTGACTGGATCATTGATAGTGGATGTTCACACCACATGATAGGAGACAAAGACAGATTTGTACATTTGGACAAGTACAAAGGTGGCATGGTTAGATTTAGAGATAACACTCCCAAACCTATCATAGGTAGAGAATCTATCACCTTAGATGGAAAGAACAAGACAAATGGTGTTCTCTATATTGATGGTTTGCATCATAACTTACTAAGTGTAGGACAGTTGCTTGATAAAGGATATTAGTTGGAATTCAAAAACAACCAGTGCATCATTAACAACAAAGAAGGAGACATGATTGCATCAGGCTCAAAGACCAAAGGTAATTTTTTTTAGCTCAGCTCATAAATAAGTTGTTTTGTTGCAAAAGCAGATGACAATTGGCTATGGCACAAGAGACTTTCTCATATCAATTTTGACAACATAGTCAAGATAAGTAATGTAAAGGCAGTAAGAGACCTTCCTAGCATTGTAAAACTAGTTGACACCATGTGCAGGGAATGTGTGATGGGGAAGCATGTGAGGACCTCATTTAGGAGAAAACAAGACTCTGCAGAAAACAAATTAGATCTAATACATACAAACATATGTGGACCTACTCAAACAAGATCATACTATGGAGAAAGGTATTTTATTTTGTTTGTTGATGATTTCTCAAGGATGATGTGGGTTGCATTCTTAAAAGAAAAATCTGAAGCTTTTGAGAAGTTCAAAGTATTCAAAGCTAAGGTTGAGAATGAATCTTGATTAAAGATAAAATGTCTGAGATCTGATAGAGGAGGAGAATTCACCTCTGACCAGTTTTATGACTACTGTGAAGAACATGAAATCAAAAGACAATTAAGTGCACCTATAACCCCTCAGTAGAATGGGATAGCAGAAAGGAGGAACAAGATAATACTTGATACAACGTGCACTATCATGATTGAAGGTAAGGTTGCCCATACCTACTAGAGAGATGCAGTCAATATAGCAGTTTACACTATCAATAGAATACAATTGAGACCATGCGCAGATAAGACACCTTATGAACTTTTGTTTGGTAATGTACCTACTATAAAATACTTCAAAATCTTTGGAAGCAAGTGCTACATCAAGAGAGATGATAGCATTGGCAAGTTTGATGCTAGAAGCGATGAAGGTATTTTTCTTGGTTACTCTACTAAAAGAAAAGCCTATAGATG
>MU227907.1:247348-273392 GCA_018584345.1 Thuja plicata
GACAAGAGGAACATGGTATGTAGACTTCACAAAGCCTTGTATGGATTAAAACAAGCTCCTAGAGCCTGGTATGAATGACTTCATTCCTATCTAATAAGTATTAGATTCATAAGGACTAGTGAAAACAATAATCTTTATTTGAAAAAAGATACTGATGCTAACACTTTGATTGCTGAAATATTTGTTAATGACATCATATTTGAAGTCAATGATATACTATGTAAGTCATTTTCTGATGAAATGAGCAAAGAGTTTGAGATGTCTATGTTTGGAGAGATCAAGTTCTTTCTTGGTCTACAGATCATTCAACAAAGTGAAGGTATTTTCATTACATAGTCCAAATACATCAAAGAGGTCCTGAAAATATTCAAGATGGAAGATTCCAAACCAGTTGAAACACCAATGGCCACTGGAAGAAAATTAACAAAGGAAGACAAGACAATAGAGGTAAATCAGAATTTGTACAGATTAATGATAGAGAAACTCATGTATGTTGTACACACTAGATCAGATATTGCACATGTAGTAGGAATTATTGCTAGATTTTTTGCTAACCCCAGGGAATCACATATGACTGCTGTGAAAAGAATTCTAAGATATGTGAAGAATACTGAGGAATTTGGCTTATGGTATAGAAGAGAAGGAAAATTTGAACTTAAGGTGTTTATCGACGCTGATTAGGCTGGAAATCTTGATGACCAAAAGAGCACAACTAGAGGAGCATTCTTTATGGGTGACAGACTTGTCACATGGATTAGCAAGAAGCAAGGATGCATCTCACAGTCTACTGCAGAAGAAAAATATGTTGCTGCTGCTGCAAATTGCTCAAATATTGTATGGATCAAACAGTTGCTAGAAGGTGTGCATATGAAGATCTTAGAACCAGTGATTATCTATTGTGATAACACCAGTGCAATAAACATTTCCAAGAATCCAGTCATGCATTCCAAGACTAAACACATTGCAATCAAGTATCATTACTTAAGAGAAAAAGTTCAAGAAAAAGAGGTGATACTTGAGTATGTGCAATCTAAAGAACATTTGGCTGATATCTTCACCAAGCCACTACCCAAGGATACATTTGAGTACTTAAGAAAGAGACTAGGGGTCAAACCGTTGTCTACCAGTTAGTAAAAAATGAAGGCTGCATCAACCTATATATTATCAGAATATCATTCATGTTGATGCAAGCAAGAAAAAAGATGAACTTCAAAGCTACATCTATATACAGAAAGGTATATATCAGAACCGAGTACCAAAGCATATTGATGTATTGCTGATGGATAAGGGAAATTCAAGGAATATATTATGGATCGAGAGAAAAGATCACTTGACATTAATGTCAAATATCTGTGAGATATTTGTTTTTCATTATTGTCAAAGGGAGAGAAAGTTTCCATATTATCATAGTCTTCAGAAAAAGAAGAAATCCATTATTAGATTACTCTAATAGGGAGAGATCATATCCATAGGGAGAGTTGCTAACAAAAGATAGAGACATCAGAGAACAAGAACAGTCAAAAGAGAGGTATTGACACAAGGGAAGGATGAAACACATCAGAACAAGAAACACAGGAAGCTGTAAGAATCAAATCTAAGCTAACACAGAGCTTACCGGTGGTCAGACATTTTTATTGGTTATCAAAACAAACTGTTTGGTAATTTGATGAATCTCAACAATTGTATTTCATATTGTATTAGAAATAGTATAGTGTGATAATATAGTATGTTTCCATCAATGCCAAAGGGAGCGATTGATGACATGTAACTGATTGAATGTTTGATAATGTTAAGTTGAAGATAATGCAAGGATTTAAATCAGTTAATGGTTTGTATTGTCATTGATGTCAAATTGATATCATTTGTACGGTCATATACATAATGCCAAAGACTTTAGAGAATCAATAGAACAAAGGTTATGTTGTCATCAATGCATAAAAGTCAAGTATTCACTAAGTGACAGACAACATTGATAGAGTGCACACCATCGGTAAAGGCAAAAAAAAAGTCACAGTGATGCCCGATGAGCAGAAGACAGTATTGCCCAACGATAAAAATCCAATGATGCCCGATGGACAGAGATCCCAAAGCTAACTGGAGTCACACTGACGAAACTTGCAGTTATCACCGACGACTAACTACAGAGTTGACCGACAGAATAGAGAGTTTAGAAAATGACAAAATATCTAGCTGGCAAAGCTTAAGGATATACTTAACTGGTTGTTTTATTTGTTTTATTTGACCAGAGTTAAGTAATTGATTTAAAGAAGATTTGTATAGTTGGCAAGAAGATAACTACAAGATAAATCAAGAGTTAAAGCTGTAAATCAATTGGGTGGATTGTTTATCACGCCAAGAATCAAGAATCAAGAATTAAGGAACATCATGTCTATATAAGAGACAAGTATAATTCATTTCTGCAATCACAAGAATTCACTTACATGGGAAAGGGAGTGAATAGAAAGAGGATGCTGAAGAGAAACTGATGAAGGATAACTTCATACAGTCCTGATCAATCAAGCTGAAGAAGAGCTAAAGAATTATGTGGACATCGACGAATAGTGAAGCACAGCATCACAGAGCAGAAAGTGTAGAGAAAAAAGAATTGAATTGATACATTGATCAGAGAGGTATTGTACTTAAATAGATCTAAAAATCTACAATTCAAGTTACATTAGAAACAAGTCATTGTGTTTCAATTTAACCATTGAAGCATTAAGTCTCTTAATAGAGCAGGACTTAACAGTCTTCTACATTTGAGGTATATCCTAAAAGATTTCCCAAAAGATTGTCATGAAGATAGCATTGAGTGCCCGATACCGACACATAGTCTAAGAAGGAGGCTGATGTAGTTAGGTAGCACTAGATATGCCAGATACCTATTGTACCCATAGAGGTTGATCAATATTGGTAGCATATACATGCCATATATCAAGTGACATTCTATTATTAAAATCCTCTAACAAGGTTGCACTTAACAGTGTGTTTGTAACCTTTAACAGGGTTGGTTCCTAATAGGACCCACTTCAGAAGAGTGAAAATTTGGGGTATCGGGGTCCCAGTGGTTTTTCCCTTAACAGGGTTTCCATGTTAAAAATCCATGTGTTATGTGTGTATGGTTTATTACTTTAGTGTTTTACATTTCACATATGCATTTCTGGATTGATTGGTATACTCTACATATTTAATGAGTATCGGTAAATAATTTTTACTGCTTATTGGTTATCAAGGGGAATAAGGACATACAAGGTAAACTGACAGATAGTTAATTATTATAAGTATTTCAAGGCATGCATCTTGTAGGGACTTAATAATCTGAGATTTATTTGATTGGTGGTTAGTGATTAAAGGATAAATTTTTGAGGTCACTGATTCACCCCCCTTCTTAGTTATTACTAACACACAATAGTTGACAAGACCCTATACAAGTCTATGATTGGAAAACTCATATATCTTACTCAATCTAGACCTGATATTTCTAATGTAGTTGGAATTGTTGGAAGATTTGCAACTGAACCCAAGCGAAATCATCTAATGGCAATAAAGAGAATATTCAGATACTTGAAAGGAACTATTGACTATCGTTTATGGTATCCTAACTCAGAGAATATAAAACTTCATGTGTATACAGATGCAAATTGGCCAGGTTGTGTTGATGACAGAAAGAGTACATCAGGAGGAGCAGTATTTCTTGGAAACAGATTGGTCACTTGGACAAGTTGAAAATAGAATTGTATATCTCAGTCAACAGTAGAAGTTGAGTATGTTGCAGCGACATTCAATTGTTCAACAATGGTTTGGATCAAATAGATGATTCAAGACTTTGGTATTCAGATTGATTATCCTATTGTTATTCACTGTGACAACACTAGTACAATAAATATGTTAAAGAACCCTGTGATGCATGCAAAGACAAAACACATTGAAATCAAATACCACTTTCTAAGAGAAAAATTTGCAGACAAAGAAGTAAAGTTGGATCATGTGAGCACCAAAGAACAACTAGCAGGTATTTTTACAAAACCTCTATAAAAATATACTTTTGAGTATCTCAGAGAGAAGTTGGGAGAAATTCCCTTTCCCGAGTCTGAATAGAACTTGCAGCAAGAACATCAGTCCTTGGTGACTGATGAATGGTCGAATACTCTACTTCTGGAGTAGTACCTATGCTTAATGGTGTTTAACACCCTTTGTCATTGATGTCAAAGGGGGAGTATTAGTAAGGGGGAGCATATACTCTGGGGGAGTATACAGAGCAGTAGTAGTAAAGAGGAACCTTTGATGAGGATATTGAGAAGATTGTAAAAAAAAAGGAAGACACTTTGAGTTGATGATATCATATGTTGCCATCAATGTCAAAGGGGGAGATTGTTGGAGATTTGCCTCTGTGCAAATAATTGATTGTATGTTTTTCATTGATGACAACATATAATATATAGTAGGTATCCTATATGTAATTATCAGTACATATGTTTCGGTACTATGTGTGTTTAGTTTCATGTTGTATCTATGTTCTAGATGCTATGTGCATTCACACCAAGTCAGATATGCAGTTACAGTTGAGTTATGATTAATAAGTTATGGGAGTTACAGTTTCTGGAGTTGATCTGTTAAGAGCCGACGTAAATACAATGTCACTTGAGTTGCGCCTATCTTTGAGATATGTGTGTTTGTATTAATGTTTAGTTATGAGTTAAAGATAATTATCTAAAGGCGCTAAACGTGTTTCAACAGAATATTGATGTTAGAGTTAATTTGGTGAAGCCGACTTTGTGAAGCGTCGCGTCTATTCAGTTTGAGTTGCATGGTCCTAACTTTGATAGCGTGCTTGGTTGAGCTGACAATAAAGTTGATGAAGTGTTTCCAGATACCATTGTGACCTTATCCTTGGTGAAGATACATATATCAGTTATGTTATGTTCACTAAGAGTGGAAAATGCAGTGAAAAAGAAAAGACAGAGAAGAGCAGAAAGTCAAAAAGAATAAGTTGAAGATCTATGTGAAGAAATAGAAGTTGATTGCAATTCATTGGAACTAATCAAGATAGCAGGTTTACTCAAATAGTTCATTTACTAGATATAGTGTATATATGTTGTACTGAAGGTTGTAGCCTTCACCATCTTAGTAGTGAGCTATTGGACAGTGAGTCCTCACCCTTAACAGGGTTATGTGTAAAAGACTCCTAATAGGGTCCAACCTTTAACCAGGTCTCTGTACTTCTTGCATTGCAAAGATCAACTCCTAACAGGGTTGTAAGATCTTCTAATAGGGATCATTATAAGCTAGTGTAGTTATTTGTGGGTGCTAATTCCCACTAGGGTTTTTACCTATTTGGTTTCCCCGTAACCAAAATTGTTGAGTACTCTATTGTGTTATCTGAATGTGCATTTAATTTATATCAATTTACATTTAAGAAAGAGAAAAGAATTAAATTGAATGATAACTGATTCACCCCCCCCCTCTCAGTTATCCTTGGGACTATTCCAACACTTACTGCACTGAACACCAGAGATATTTTTGGCTACTGAAGAGCTGTATATTTCTTTTTGGCATTGTTGTCAAAGGGAAAGCGATTTGATGAAATATCCAAATGGATAGAGATTGGGAGAGAGATTGAATGAAATATCTATCCATCAAAGGGAGAAGAGAATGATTAAATGGAGAAATGACATATTTATCTATAGAGAGATCAAGAAAAGAAGAGTCAAATCTGCAAGGAGAGTCTGCATGGTGAGTTTTTAATACTAACACATTTTATATATTCAATCTAGGGATAGCTACAAAATTGTTGCAGTTGTAGAACAAAAGTTTGGTATATTTTTTAAGGCATTTTAATATTGCATATTTCATATTGTGTTGCCATCAATGCCAAAGGGAGAGATTGATGAACTACAACTGATTGTATGTTTGAAGTCATTTGTTGATAGTCAACCGAGTTACAGATATGATGATTGACATTATCAGTTGATGTATTTTCATTGATGTCAACTTGTTTGAGTATCAATATGGTAACAAACATTTGGTATGGATTGAAGATCTGGAACAAACAAAGTTTATGTGGTCGACAAATGAAGAGTTTTGTAGATACCGAGAGACAGTGAACACCGAGTAAAACACAATGTATAATGAGCACAGTAATAACCGAGCTAGGGATCACCGACATAACATGGTATTAACTGAGCAATTTAATCAAAGTGAGGCCGACTAGAATGTTGAGTTGGAAATTGATGATTTTGAGGTAAATGATAAGGTTTGTTATGTTGATCAAAAAGTAATGAAAATTCAAGGAAGATCAGACGACGAAGATTGAAACGTGTTTTTAACACAACTGTCGATGAAGGTTTAAGCGGAAAAATCAACAATGGAGATTAATCAAAAGAATTTGAAGGATGAAAATTAAATGAGTTATGATGTCTATATAAGAGACAAGAGATTCATTTTTAATCACACCTGATGCGCACATGCAAATTTTATGCATGACTGATCAAACTGGTTAAAGACAGAACCAAGCATTTTTTACAGACATTACTGAGTGACAGAGGAAAGAGCATTACCAAGAAGAATAGAGTATGAAGAATCAAATGAACTGAAGTGAACAAATTGATCAGAGATATTATGTACTTAGCATAGATCTGAAAATCTGCAAAACAGAGTTGTATTTGAATCAGATCATTACTTTATCATTTTAACCATTGTTACAGATAAATCTCTCAAACGAGTAGGACGTGAAAGTCTTTATTATGATATTCTAATGAATGTTGAGTGTTTTCTTGTTGACGCCATAGTGAATGCATAGTCAAGAGAGAACTGTTAGTTTTAAGTCCTCTAACCAGGTCACATTTAACAGTGTGCATTGTAACCTTTAACAAGGTTGGCTCTTCACCAAGCTCACTTTAGAAGAATGAAATTATTTGGGTTACCGGTCCCAAGTGTTTTTTCCCTTAACAGGGTTTCCATGTTAAAAATCTATGTGTCAATGTGTATGATTGTTGTGGATTGTTTTAGATAAAAGTAAATATAGGTTTTGAATGGGCCCCAAAACCATTTACAAAAGATTCTCAAAAAAGATAAGCATTAACAACCCAGACAAATAGCGAAAGCCTGCATCGAGACAAAAGGCAGGACTCCAACCAACAAGCTAAGAAACCAAAAGAAAAAAAGATAGAGCTTGAAACAAAAAACATAACAATAAACAACAAACTACCAGCAACCGACCATGAGCTACATTTTGTTCTTCTTGGCCTTCTCGACCTCTTGCTGCATATCCTTCTCGGTCTCTTTCTACATATCCTCCATCTTTTGGATAGCATCTTTGATACTTTTCAGCTCCTTAGGGGTTTCAGGCAGCGTACGTTTGAGGCTACTTCTAGTTCTAGTTCCAGGTCTAGAGCTCCCAGCGTCATCAGCAAAAGTGATAGTAGTATTTTCCAGCAGTTTGCTCTCCAAGTAATTATAAATGGCCTTCAATTTCATAACTAAGACTTTAATTCCCTCATTACTGTGCTTTAGAACTTCACTAATAATGTTCCCAATATAACTAATCTTGTCGTTCATGTCTTTCGTCCTCTCCTCCAGAATGGCTTTGATCTTAGCTGTCAGGATTTCATCCGAGTTATTGCTATATACCTCCATCAAAAACTTCATTTCCAGATTTTCCAGCTTGATTTTTAAGGGCTCCATAGTATCTTCTAGAGCTTTCGGGTGTTGTTTCATTTCTTGGATATCATCCGCTATCCACTTACCCATATTTATGCGGGTAAAAGCACAATAATCTGTCACCTTTTAGGATAACTTATTAGCACAGCTGAATTTTAGTATTTCTAACTAAAAATTAATTTTGGCCAAACATATGGTCTAGCTAGATTCATTATAGCTAGGTTAGATAAGCTCTTTAACTTTTCCAATTGGAAATGTCTATTAATTGCATGTTTTATACCACTTTAAGGCCAATTACCGTAGAAATAAAATTATTTTAGAAAAGTGACATTTCAATAACTCTAAGTCTTTTTAATGATATTTTAAAAAAAATACAAAAATACCCTTTTGTAGAGATCATAGTCAATAATATCTCTTATAGATTTTATAGTGTTTTAATTAGACATAGTCTATTATAATTAAAAAATATTGCAAGTAGGTATTTTAATAACCAAGGAGATGTTGATTCGGAGAAAGAAAAAAAATAGTAAAACATATTAAATAAATTTGAAAAACATATGGTGCACTAGAAGAGAGATTCCTCTTCAAGAATATATATTTCTTTTTTTGATTGGGATATGTTTGGTATGAAAAATATGGCGGGAGATGAAAATTGTCGATTTCAGGTGAGTTGGAATTTGAATTGTTATAAAAAAGAAAATCTAGGTCACAAGCCAATTTTTATTTCTTCATGCACTAGCTATATATGTCATCTATAACATATTTTGAAATTATGGGGAAAAATGTTTATTTACATATAATGTTTTGGCGGGAACTAGACCCCTAATTTTCAGTATGTTTCTGCAACTGAAAAAATGTCTCTAAACATTAAAAAAAAATATCAAAACATATTCAAAAAAAATATTAAAAATATTAATCATAAACTTCATCCATTTTAAAACATTTTATTAGTTTACATCATCTTCAAATTCCAAACATAAATGTCACTTTTATACTATTGAAGCTGAACAACTTTGGTTTTGTTAGCCTTTTCCTTTATAAAAAGGGTGACATATTATTGTGCTTTTACCCATGCAATGACCCTTTTTACTGTTAACCACCTGTTGAATACAATCATCATGATCAAAACCCACAGTGGTACCCTTGTCCTGTCCACTGGAATTTGTATTAACTCTGCTCTAGTCTTTGGTGATCATCTCATCTTTGCCAGCCCCATAATTCCTCTGGTCTCTGGCATTTTCCTTTTCACTGCTCTGGTCTTCTTTTTCCTTGGCATTATCCTCTTCCTCCCTTCCTCCATCAATGTTTTTTCCTCTTCTTCTACCCCTTCAACATTATCCTCATTTTCCTCTGTATTAGGGTTTTGGCTTTTGACATCCGAGGTTTCCATATCTTTGGCTTGATCATCATCATTCTCTTCAAGGTTAACATCCTTCTTATCCCCTTTAGGGGTTGAAATCTAGGCTTCCATGTCCTCCCTGCTTCCCTATTTTTCTTCTTCTTTTTCCTATCCCTCTTCTGGGTTTTTTCCTCTTTACCACCTTCATTCTTTCTTTTCCTTTTCCCTTTTACCCTTTATGGTATCAGGTCAGGGATCCTATCCTAAGCATACTCCGTAATAAGCATGATCAACCCTTCATGTAGAACAGGGTTGCTATCCTTCTTCCTATTATCCACAATGCTATTATTCAACGAGTTAAGGAGGAAGTAAGGGAAAGAAGCTTTCTTCTTATGCCTAAAATGGTTAACCATCACAAAATGCAAATTGTAAATTTTAGAGTAACGCCCATCCAGGGTAAAATATTCAATCATGACAGTCAAGATTTCGGCCCAAATGCTCTTAATTTTTTTAATATTCACATAGTCTCCCATCCCTTTGTTCATCAGAGATTCTTCTTCAACACTTTTTGGGAACAATTTAAAAGCTTGCATCCTCATTTTTTTGTTATCCCTATAAAATTTCATGCCCTCTGAAGGCAAACTCATAATTTCCACCAAAAGCCTCAGAGTGAGCGAGAAAGACTTACCACCCAGATTGAATTTGTCATTCACCCATCCGTCTGCAAAACTCTTGGTTATGTCTTTGTTGAAGCCGTGCAATTTTTCCATGTAGGGGGTAACACCACCATGTTTCATCTTTTTCCAAACCTTCTTATTCTGCCTCCACTTCTCATAGTCCAGCGGCTCCTCTCTTTTCAAACCACCACCCATCCTGCTTGAAGATCTATGTTTTCTCTTCTGCATAGTAGAAACTTTGTTCTGGTTACTTTGAATAGCGTTTCCAAAAAAGACCCACAATCAGTGTGGTTTATGTTTAATCATTACACTATCACAACTCATTTGATAATTATCCCGCCTCAAAACATTAAGTGTCCTTATCATAATTAATATTGATTACACCTTCCCTATGGTTTAGTCTATCATAATTGATAAGACTCCTCATGTTATTTTTGAGATTTTCCTCTCCGATCTAGTTTTGGGTGATGTCACTGTGGGTCCCCATATTCGCCAAACCGTCCACCAGCTTATTTCCTTCATGGTAAACGTGGGAAATAAAAATTTCCTGAAAGTTTTGGAGGATTGTAATTATTTTTTCAATAATATGGGCTATAGTCCATGAAGGGGCACTCTTGCCTTTAATGCAGTTTATTATATTTAAAGAATCCCTTTCCAGCCAAATCTTTGAGCTTCCTAGCTCTTTTGCAAGCTTAACCACTTTGAGAGCAGCTTGAGATTCTACCACATGATTCATTTGAATCTATAGAGGATTAGCCACAAATCCAATACATTTACCATTCCAATCCCTTATGAGCCCTCCCGCCCTAGCCTTCCAAGGATTCCCTTTGGCAGCTCCATCAAAGGTGCCCTTCATCCATCCCTTTGGGGGAGCAGTTCAAACAATATTTTCTTTGATTTTGGTCTTATTAGTTCTGTTATTATTTTCCACCCATTTAATAAATTCACTTATGTCTTGGGATTTATTTCTTGTCTAAGGGTCTTTAGGGATAGGACCTCTAAATTTTTCCATTAAGCTTCTGCAAACCATTTTGCCACATTCTCATGACGAGAGTGCTTATCATGGAAGACCCCATTATTTCTCTCCTTCCAGATTCTTCTAGTAAAGTGAGGGAGAATCAACTTCCAAAGTCTCTTTATTTCTTTGCCTGGGAAGGGAAAATACCATTGTTTACCAAAATCTTTGATACTTTGAGGTTTCACCCATTCTAGGTTCATCTTTTTGAAGATTGAATCCCACACATTTCTAGTATAGGAACAATGAATCATTAAGTGGTTACAATTTTCCTCTTCAGCACAACAAAGAAAGCATCTATTGGGCATATTAAAACCTCTTTTTACTGAGACTATCCAGAGTTAGGATTTTGTTTTGAACAAGCAACCAGAAAAACATGTTAATTTTAGGTATAAGACTTGAATTCCATACCTGAGAGAAAAATGAGCTTTCTTCCAACTCAGAGAGCAGGGCAGAGGCCGAAGAGACAGAGTACCTTCCATTAGCTTCTCGACCCCAAATGAGACTATCCTGAATATTCTCTCTCAGGAACCAATTGTTAAGTTTCTTATTCACAGGCTTAAGATTCTCATCTATGCATCTTAAATCAACCCAACTCTCATTTCTCCAGTAATCAGACACCTTCTCTCCTATAGTTTCTTTATAGGCCTAAATAGCATTTGACCACTCCTGATTATCATTAAGGGGTTTTTCCTTCAGCTAGATATAATCCCAGAAACTTATCTTCCTGCAATCTCCTAGTTTCCATCTAGCACCTTTTCTAGCCAGATTCTTCCCTTTACAAATACTATTCTAGATGAAGGAACCATAGATATCCTCTTGGGAGTTTAAAGTGTCCTCTAGGGAGGTAAGATGGTACTTACTTTTTAGAATTAAATTCCATTCCTTGTTTTCTTCAAAGATTCTCCAGCACTGTTTTGCCAGAAGGGCCTTATTAGTGTTTCTGATACTTCTTATACCCAGACCACCATGTTTCTTGGGTTTACAAACCTTTTCCTAGGATACAAGACTAAATATCTTCCTCTCCTCAACCCCAGCCCAAAGGATTCTCTTCTGGATTTTCTCAATCAAATCAGCAAACTTCTAAGGGATTTTGAAGAGGCTAAGGGCATACACTAGAAGATTTTGGAGTGTTTCCTTCAACAACTGGACTTTTCCAGCTTGACTCAAAACAACCCCTTTTCCAACCAACCAGTTTATTGTGGAATCTGCCCAGAATTTCATTCCAAAAAGAGATCTCAGGTTTCAAACATAAAGGAAGACCAAGATAAGGGGCAGGATTGTTGTGGATTGTTATTTTTCTTTACACATTACTTTATCTACATTGATCGGTAATCATAGTATTAATTTACTGATATTCGGTAAACACTATATGACTAAAGTTTAAGATTACAGTATACATTTCACCGAGTTGAATTATATGTTTGAAATTGTTTTTATATACATGTGGAGGAATTTGGGACTGTAGGATAATTCGGAGCTAACTGATTCACCCCCCCTCTCAGTTATTCTAACAAGATTGGACCATTTTTTGTTATATTGTGATTGGGATTGGTAAAAGGAAAATCATGAAGTTGTTATTCCCCCCTTCAAATGTTCATATCAATTTCCAATTAAAGTACTAACTAGACTTGAAGACCCTCCATCTGGGAGCCCTTTTAATTTTTAGAACATGCATGACTAAAAGATCCTAGTCTTCATGATCAAGTTCAAGAATGGTGGAAAGAAATATGTGTTGGCGACCATTCCTATCTCTTTCAAATAAATAAAAAGCTGCAATATATTAAAAAAAAACTAGTAAAGAACATTTCAAGTATATATTCTAGGAAATGAAAAAATGGTAGAAAATGATTTATCCACCCTAAATGAGATGGCAAATTCAAGACAAATGAGATTGAATGACTGTAAAATAGAAAAATAACTAAGAAAAGATCTAGCAGAATTGATGGCTATAGAGGAATGCTACTAGAGACATAAATGAAGGGAAGTCTAGTTATAGGGCGGAGATAGAAATACATTTTTTTAGAGAACAACCATCTCAAAAGAAGCAATAAAAGAATAGTATAATTAAGGAGAGATGATGGTTCAATAATATAGCTAATGGAGGAAGCAATATTTTAGGCAGCCAAATATTTTGATTCTATTTTAAACAAAGCAAGCTAGGAAGGTAGGGAAGAACACAATAGCATATTGGAATGCACTTCGTAGACAATCATAGTAGAAGACAATGCCAAGCTATATAAGGAAATAACTCTAGAAGAAGGAAAAAGAGCTACACTTCAACTCAATCTAGACAAAGCTCTAGGTCTAGACAAATTCCTTGCTAGGTTCTTTCAACACTTTTGGGATATTGTAGGAGAAGACCTTTATAAGGCTACGAAAGAATTAAGCAAGAAAACTACAATGCTAAGTGCTCTTAATAACACTTTTTTGGCCCTAGCTCCTAATCACAAAAAGGTACAAAGTATGTCATATTTTAAACCAATTTCCCTCTACAACACAATTTATACTATTATAATCAAGGAATATTATAATCATCAAAGCCCTATTATAACCAAAATACTAAACCTTAGAATTGCAGACTTTCTAGGTGGATTTTAGGAATGCCTTTATTCTTAGGAATCAATGAGAGAAAATATTAGGAAAGCCTCATTAACAAATGCAAAAGTAAGATGGAACTATGGAAGAGCGAGCGGCTCACATCGGCTCGTAGAATTTTGATGCTAAAATTAGTATTATCATCTATTCTAATATATTCCATGTGTTGTATGAAAAATCCAAAATAGGCCGAAGATATGCTAATTCAAAACATGAGTAGATTTTTTTGGAGCAGAAATAAAGAACATATGAAATGTCCACTAATCTCTTGGTTGTTTAGTCATGAATGCCTATTTAAAAATTTGTAACCAATCATAAAGAATTAACAAAATATTTTTAGTTTTTTTAATTCTTTACTATGTGATATTTCTCACTCTAAAAGTTATAATAAAAATATAATTTTTAATTAATTTTGTGAAATATTCTAAAATAACAAATATTAAAATTTCATAGAGTTTTAAATAAAACTTAATAATTATTTTACATTGAAAAAATGATATCAAATTATATAAACAAAATCAATTTAACCATCACTCTTTTATTATAATGTTGGTGTAAAATTCATAAGGAACCTAAAATAATGATATTACTTTATAGTTGTATACATAAAAATGGGACTTCTACATTAAATATTATAAATTAAATTAATATATTTTTATTGCACGTATAAAATACAGTAAAATTATGTTTTCTTATATATTAATTTAAATAATTTTCTAGAAGCATAATCATTACACCTCCTCTTGATATATGTTCTGCTTTAGCTAGATGCTTAAAATATGACATTCATATCAAAAAAATTCTTGATAGAAAAGGGTGTTGTAGAGATTAGGGTTTGATTAAAAAGGAGGTTGGAGGTTTCGTCGATGAAGAAGATGTATGCAGTATTGACCATGGTGACTGCTTGACAATCGATTTCTCAGGAGGAGTTTCCGTAGATGGAGTGTTAATGAGGTACTTGGCTATTATATGTAGATAGATTCATTAGGAAGTATAGAGACTAGAATTCGATTAAGAATTGTATGAGAATTAATTGGAAAACTAAATGTATCCTTCAATTTTTCTCATCATTATCTTTACTAATGAAGAGGAGAAGAATAAAATTATGCGGAGAGAATTATGGATGATGGATGGGGATCCACTGTATATACAAAAATGGGCTCCAAATTTTGATCCTCTGGAATGCAGGCCATATGACAAGGCAGTGTAGATTAGGCTTTACAACTTACCTATTTATTACTGGTCAGAGGACAGTTTAATAAAGATTGGTAGATCCCTGGGCACGCTAGTAGAAATTGACACAAATTTGGATGAGGATCTGAATATATATGCTAGGATGAAGGTAGCGGCCATAAGAGAAATTCCTAAACAAATCTGATTATGAACAAAGAAAATCATTGGATTCAACATATCAAAGTGGAAGAGGAGAAGTTTTTTGGCATTCAATGCAGACGGAGGAATCATTTTGAAAGCGATGCAAGACTGGGATCAGAAAGGGATTGAGATGGACTCCAGAAAAACACACTAGAGAGCAAGGGATAAAGACGGTTGCGGAAGTTATATAAGACAAGGGTAAAACATTGATCAGCCAAGTTCTTCAAAGGTGGGAGGCACAAGGATAAACGCAGAAGCACACCCAAAGCCGAGGGACGTAGGTGAACGAAATAAAGATAAATAGAACAGAGGAAATGCTGGAAAAACACAATACCCCTATTCCTTCATTAATAAAAGATGATAAGCCAGACGAGACAGAAGAGGTTAACAAAATAGAATTTGAGGCAATTTCTTCTCATGGAGATCTTTCAGACTTTAAGTTTTTGTCAGGGGGGGAATGGATAGAAGAAGATTTGATTGATAACTTGGAACAGAGGAGTCTTAGTCAATCGACAACCAGGGTGTTAGGAAAAAGCAGGAAGATAAGGGGAAGGAAGTACAATAAGCCTCCTCTGGGAGGCAATGAGGTGCATTACTTGGAATGTCAAGGGACTTTCGTCCCCTGACGAAGAAGCACTTGGTTAAGCACTCTCTCAAAGGAAGATCTGAATCTAATCTTTCTACAAGAAACCAAAGTTAGTCTGGAAGAGGGAGAAAATTGTAGAAGGTATTGTAGGAGGTGGGATTGTCTATTTAGAGAGACGATTGGGCATTCCGGTGGATTAGGGGTGATGTGGGATCCCAATAAGTATTGATTCTAAACAGTATTGATTCTAAACTAAATTGGATGATGTGTGAAGTTTACCATAGACTTTTAGGTCTCAGTTTCTCTGCAATCAATGTTTATGGGCCTTCAAAAACAGAGGAGAAAGCTAGACTTTGGAAAGTACTTAAAGAGAAGATGGACAGATTTAGCAACAAAAAAGTAATTGTTGGCTGAGATTTTAATGCTATCATTAACAATAGTGAGAAAAGATGGGGGACCATCAAAGATGATAGAATTATGAAGGATTTTCAAATCTTAATAGAGGACAACAAACTATTCGATGTCATCCTGAGGAATGGAATGTTAACCTGGAATAATAGAAGAATTGGATTCAACCAATATTGCCGAAAGACTAGATAGGTTTCTGTTGGGTAGCCACTGGATGGAGAATGATTCTTCTTCCAGCTCCAAGATTTTGCCCATCTCTGTATCTGATCACTTCCCTGTTGCGCTCCAAATTGGAGTGGAGAAGAAGCCAGAGAGAGGGTATTTCAAATTTCATTCTATGAGGTGGAGAGATAGTTTCTTATCAGGGAGATTACGAGTTGGTGGAAGGAGAGTAATGTCTTCAGAGGATCAAAAAGCTTTTGTTTGTGCAAAGGCTTCATTTTATTAAGAATTTAAGTTGAAACTCTGGAATAAAGATTAATTCAAGAATATCTTTGAGGAAAAGGAGGTGGAACAGAAATTACAAATATTGAATGAGAAAATCTTGGATAAGGGCATGTTTCTAGAAGACTTCCTCAAAGAAAAATAACTCAAAACCTCTTTAACTGAATTGCTTGCCAGAGAAGAGTTGCTTTGGAGAGACAAGGCTAGCCAAAGTTGGTTAAAAGGGGGAGATAAAAACTCCAATTCTTTTCATGCCTCAGTTAAAGAAAGGATATCTAGTAACAAAATTGATTTGATTAAAACTTCGGATGGAGATTGGGTTTCAGATCACCAACAAATTGGAGAGGAGGTTGTTCGATTCTTTAAAAGTATTTTGTGTAATCCAGAGAATATAGATGTTTCAAAGAGGGCTGAGGTGTTGGAGAAAATTCCAAAGCTAGTAAATGAAGATGATTCTATGCTAAGTAAACCTTTCACTGAGGAGGAAGTGAAGAAAGCAGCCTTTGATCTACAACTGGACCCGGACAAGGCCCCGGGGCCCGATTGGCTTCCTCCAGATTTATACCATAGATGTTGGCATTTCATGGGAGAGGATGTGTTCAACTTGGTTGAAGACATAAGGAAGGGCAGAAAATTTGTGAGGGAGATGAACAACACTATCATCGTGCTCATTCTGAAGAAAGAAGAGTGTGTGTCTATGGTGGACTTCAGGCCAATTTGCTTTTGCAACACAATATACAATATTGCGTCCAAAGCATTTGCTAATAGGTTGAAGAAGCTACTGCCCAAATTAATTACAGAAGAGTAGAACGGCTTCACCCCAGGGAGAGAGATCACAGAGAATATTATACTGGCAATAGAGACAATACATACTATCAAGTCAGAGCACATCAGAGGTATGGCTATAAAATTAGATGTTTGTAAAGCTTACGACAAGGTTTGTTGGGAATTTTTGTTCGCTGTCCTTAGTAGGTTTGGTTTCTCTAAATCTTGGATTGAGATTATTAGAGTATGCATTTGGGTGCCTAGATTTTCTATTGTTGTCAATGGGGCATTAAATGGAATCTTTGAAGCTTCAAATAGTAGTAGGAAGGGGGACCCCATGTCCCCATTTCTATTTGTAGTTATGGCTGAAGCGTTGAGCATAATGATTATTACAAAAAGAGAGAACAAAGCATGGAAGGTATTACTGTTGGGGCAACAATAGAGACACTCACACTCTCAGTTTGCAGATGATACAATCTTGTTCGTAGAAACATCTATTTGTGAGGCAAAGGTTATTAAGATTGCACAAGAAACATACTTAGCAACGTCAGGACAAAAAATGAGCAAGGAAAAATCTGTTATTTTCTTTTTCAATACTAGGAGTTCAGTTCAAAATGGGATAGCAAGAGAGTTGGGATTCCCAGTGGCACAACACCCCCCAAATACTTAGGTGCTCCATTGTTTGTTGGAATGAATAAAACCATGTATTGGGAGGAATTGATAGACAAATGTAGAAGAAGGGAATAAGCATGGATAAATATTTGGCTATCCCAAGCAGGTAGGATAGTGATGTTGAAGGCGGTGTTGTTAGCCATTCCCATATACATTATTTCATGCTTTAGGCTCACACATGAGGCTAGATCCAATATAGAGAGTATATGCAAGAAATTCATGTGGGCGGGCTCTAAAGAAGAAAAGAAAATATCTTTAATTAGTTGGGAGAACTTTTGCTTGCTAAAAGAGGAAGGAGGGACAAGGCTGGGAAGTTTAGAGATGCAAAATTTGGCGCTTGGGGGCAAAGCTCTCCTGGAAAATGTAACGGTATCCAACCAAACTATGGTGCAAAGTAATGAGACATAAATACCTTGATGAGGATGACTGCATTACAATTCTTACTCAAGGGGACTCAAGAGGAGCTTCAGCCATCTGGAGATTCAAATGGGACAACAGAGACATTATCACTAGCCACATTACTTGGAAGATAGAAGATGAGAAAAAAGGCAAAATTCTGGAGGGACTCGTGGAATGGAGAGAAAGCATTAGTTGAGATGATTCACAATCTAGAATGGGTGAAAGAGGCTGAAATTAATAGGGGAGAGTACTGGCAGATTTCATGTTCTAATAATGAATTCAAATTTTTTGAATGGATTCCATTGGATGGCATAGTACTAGAAGGTAGGGATTTGGAAGCTATTAGAGCGGAATTAAACCAAAGGAAGATCTTCCTTACAAATGAAGAAGATGAAATCATTTGGTGTGCCTCAAAATCAGGGAAGTATAACGTCAAAGCAGGATATGATCTTCAGAGATTTAAATCTGGTTGCTATGGATGGCCAACCAATCTCTGTTGGCACAAAAATGTAGTGCCTAGGGCTAGGGCATTTTTATGGATAGAGCTGAATGTCAGAATTCTAATAGGGGAAAGACTAAAATCTATTGGTATAGAGGGCCCGAGTGTTTGTTAGGTGTGTTTCCAAGATGAGGAGACTAGGAATCACCTATTACTAGGATGTAAATTTGCCTCAGCGTGTTGGGACTGGCTTATTCGAATACCTTAGTAGTTGGCTGATTCAAAGAATCCTGTCTTTTTGGGGAGATATCTGGGTGGTGGGTCCATCTATGATTGTTTGGAATGTGTGGAAGGTGAGGAACAACAACATTTTCAGTGAGAAGGGCAATTCTTTATAATCATTAATCTCTAACATAAAAAAAAATAGTATTTGTTAGGTGGTCAATGCCAAGGTCCAATCTAAGAGAATGAGATATTTTGCAAAATGGGATGAGGAGAGCCAAAAGGAGTGGAGGTCATTGAAGGCTTACACAGGAATTGGTGGAAGCAACAAAATTAGGAGAAAAGAGGCAAAATGGTGTCACATCTTCGTAATTACAATAGGAGAGAATGCATTAGTTCCATTCATGGTTACATGGGATCTAATACCAACAATAGTGTGGAGTTGGAGGCATTGGCCAGGGGTTTGGAACTATGTAACAACAAAGGCTTCAAGAGAATCAATATAGAATGGGACTCGCAGATTTGTATCAATGCAGTTATAAAAGGCGATACCCCCAAACTGGAAACTTATCTAGTGGATTCCTAGAATCAAAACACAATTAGCCATGTTAGAGGACTACATAATCACCCACATCTATAGAGAAGAAAATCAGGTTGTAGACTTCCTAGCCAATTTGAGGATCGACAGTCAAGAGAAGGTTGTGTGCTAGATTCTATGGGGAAGTGGACAAAATTGGTCGATATCATTTAGAGTGAGGCAGGCAGTGCAAACTAGAAACTAGGGAGGAACAATGCAGAAAGTTGTTCAGGTTTTGGGATGATCACACTATGAGGGCAATGGACCTCATTCTGGACGCAATCCCTGTCAATCACCACAGGCACGCTGGACAAATTTTTAGTGCATTCTTTTGAGGAGGAAAGGAGGATCCCCATGAGGATAATCGGGAAGGAGTTTCTGGATACAACGAGGAACATCTGTTTTGGAAGACTGCATAGGATGGTTTATGAAGAAGAGTCTCCATACACATCCAATGAGGCATGGCGTCTGTCCAATCTGTGTAGAGGGATTGGCTATTTCTGCTAGAACCTCGAGTAGTAGTTGAGACCACATTGTCATAGTTGTATGGAAGATGGTTGTAGTTGTTTGTTGTGTAGCCTTGGCTAGTAGTGTGTCTTAAAGAGGTTTGGGTTTGCAATGTAGTCTGGTTGGAAGATGTAGTTTTTTTTTTCTTTTGCTTTAGACGTAATATTGTTTTGGTTTAATATGGGGATATTGGTAGAAACTTACCCAAAAAAAAAAAAAAAAAAGGTTTTATTAGTAGTAAACAACTTGAATGATTATTCTTTTTAAAATTTAAATACTTTGAACTTTCATAGAATCAAATGATATTCTTCTAGGTTGGGGTCTCATTGAAGGGGGTTTTCTGAAAAATAAAGGTAGAGCTGCTTGCCATTTTTTAGAAATATTTTAAAGTTAGTGGTCTCAACAAAATCTACTTCAGCTTAAAAATTTAAGCTCCTAAATTTAAGGAAGCTGGTAGTACAATAACTTTGTGCATAAAAAAAATGAAATAAAATTTTTTTTTTCCTACAAAATTATTTTTAAAGAAAAATCTGGAATTAAATATTTGACAAGTGGCAAAAAGCATTCATAAGCTGTTGGAGCAATTTCTAGCCTCACCTCTTTTTCACCCACTTAAATATGCAACCTAAAAGGTAGCGACTCCTATTTTGAAGAGAAGATTCCAAATAATTCTGTAGCAATGAGATCACCCTCTTCCTCAAAATTAGTGTTTAAGCCCTCCTTAAGACCCCTGCCTTAACAGCTAAACTACTTTATACCATTCTTTTTCAGCCAAGTGCACAACAGAAGCAAATAGAAAACAAACCTTTATTTATGACAACTCCATAAGAAATGGCTGGATCAAAGGGCAGTGGTAGGAAAGATCCAGAAGAAAACCTCCGCTTTTGCCATTACAATGCAAAAGCAAATTTGAACGTCTAGAAACGAACATCACATACAGGGAAATTCAAATATCATTTACCTTCCTCCTAAAAAATCCTACTCGAAACTCATGTCCATAGGGAGGTGGTGATTCAGGCTTTTTGTGGATAATCGCGACAGGATAGTACTTGGAATAGTGTGGATCGGAACTCAAATTTGTGGCGACAAAAAGTGCAGGACAATGATCTGTTAGGAATCACCATATTCTCTCATTCACCATATTCTCTCATTCATCTGTGATTTTTGTCCAGTAACAGATATTCTTCTAATTATTCCAGTTTCTTTCATGGCCCGCAGAGTATTTACGTCACCATCAAACACCGTTTCATTGTTCCCATATATTTCAAGATGACATCCTTTTTCTTCTACGGTTATCCTGCATCCACCACAATCACGTTTAAGAAAGTTAACAGTACAATCTAAACCAACGTGGTCTTTTACGCTATCCCATGTCTTGAGCGCTTTTGTATCGTCTGAGTTCCAAACACTCTTTTGATAATAAATCCATTCAGTGGGAAGAATTACTGCTTCTTCCTCTTCGTCTGGATTCTGCGTGTTCGGGACATTTCCTTCAGCAATTGTTTCTTCCGCCATATTACCTTGCTTCTTCTGATCCTTGCCATATTCTGCCTGGTGTATTAAAACCGTATGATTGCTTCTAGATTCGTATAGCCATGTTACAAGAAAACGTGTTTCCCCTCATCAACGGCCGTTCCCAAGCCGTCGGGTGCGTCACATGGCAGAAGTATTACATAATTAGATTACAGCAGAGATAGGTATTATATAACTACATTTAAGTCTAAAACTGGGTATTTTAAGAATGGCCACTCTTCATTAGAGCACAGGTCACTCTTCATTACAGCACAGGCCACTCATTGGGACAGAACATACTAATGGTGGATTTTTAGGATAAAAGTGTTAAATAATCGGAGTTGACTAACTTTTTTCAAGCTTGATAACCATATGCTTGCTTCTAGATTTGTATAGCCATGTTACAAGAAAACGTGTTACCCCTCATCAAGGACCGTTCTCAAACCGTGGGGTGCGTCACAAGGCTGAAGTATTACATAATTAGATTACAGCAGAGAAATGTATTATATAATTAGATTAAAGTCTAAAACTGGGTATTTTAAGAATGGCTACTCTTCATTACAGCACAGGCCACTCATTCGGACAGAACATACTTACGGTTGGTTTTTACGATAGAAGTGTTAAATAATCGGAGTTGACTAACTTTTTCCAAGTTTGATAATTATATTACAACAAAATAATGTATTATATAACTAGATTACAGTCTAGAATTGAGTTTTTTTTTAAATGGTGAATCTTCATTACAACATAGACCAGTCATTGGGTGGCCAAACACGAGTTTCTCAATATTTACTAAGTATTTCATTTTTTTTATTTGTATGTTTCAAGTTCAACAAGGTAAGAGTCAAATACTATTATGATTGGTTTTTGGTTTCCTTGGCATTTTTATGAAATTTCTCTTGCTATGGATGTCTTGGTGAGTCACATTTATGATGTCAAATCCTCATAACCTCTAGGCTATTGTCCATGTCTTCAGACAAAGACTCAAATGCTACTATGATTGATTGTTGGTTTTCTTGGTACTTTCATGGTTTTTCTATTGCTATGAATGTCTTGGTGAGTCACATTTATGGTGTCACATCCTCGTAATTTTTAGGATATTTTCTGTCTCGAGGCAAAGAGTCAAATACTAATATGATTGATTGTTGGTTTTCATGGTACTTTTATTGTTTCTCTCTTCCTATGAATGTCTTGATGAGTCACATTTATGGTGTGACATCCTCATAAATTTTAGGATATTGTCTATGTCTCGAGACAAGGAGTCAAATGCTACTATGATTGATTATTGGTTTTTGAGGCACTTCTATTATTTTTCTCTTACTATGGATGTCGTGGTGGGTCACATTTATGGTGTCTCATCCTCATAACTTTTAGGATATTGTCTACGTCTTGAGACAAAGAGGCAAATCATATTATTATTGATTTTTGGTTTTCATTGTACATTTATGGTTTTTCTCTTGCTATGGATATCTTGATGAGTCACATTTATGGCGTGAAATCCTCACAACTTATAGGATATTGTCTATGTCTTGAGATAGAGGTAAACACTACTGTTATTGTTTTTTAAATTTTCTTGGTACATTCATGGTTTTTCTGTTGCTATGGGTGTCTTGGTGAGTCACATTAATGATGTTAAATCCTCATAATTTTAAAGATATTGTCTATGTCTCAAGACAAAGAGTCAACGCTACTATGATTGATTGTTGGTTTTGTGGTGATTTCATTGTTTCTCTCTTACTATGGATGTATTGGTGAGTTACATTTATAGTGTCACATCCTCTTAACTTTTAGGATATTGTTTGTCTCTAAATGATTAAAAACATATTTCCTCCACCTTTCATACCTAAATGCTATATATTCACGTGTTTTGAGATAGAAAAGTGTTTGAAAGTTAGCTTATTAAATTTGATTTTCAATATTATTGCATAACCAAAAAAAAAGATAAAGGAGTGTGTGGAGTTTCTTCTTCATCTTCTATTCAATTGAGAAACGATGAATATATGTCATATTTTCATTGCATCACCATGATGTTTCTTTTGCACGTTACCAAAGGAATGCTTATAGAAAGTATTCCTAGCTCGTTTGAATAGCTCTATGAATGTTCATATTCTTTTTTCGTTTGGAATAACTATCCCAATCAAAATTGCATAATTCAAGAATTGCATTAAATTAGTTTATCTTCACAAAGGTTGTAAAATTCTCTTGTAAATACATTTATAAGGTATCATTTCACAGTAACATGGGACATGTATGTATCTCTATGCAGATATGTGAGTTATGTTTTTGATTTATAATGTCATTTTGTTTTTGACTTTGTAACCTTAGAGCTTATCTTATATGACAATTTGATATGTGTGGTCCTCCAAGTCATCTTCTATAATGTGTCACATAGTGATTTACTATAAAACATCTATTATTGGTTAAAACTTGACATTTCCACCCTCCTCAACTAAGGAAGCTATTTACAATTAGTTGTAACTAGACATAAACACCAACACACTTAATAGAAAACATTAAACATAAATATTTCTAATTAATTTAGAGTAAGTTGATCTACATTGCATTTTTTTTTCATTTAAATATCCTGTCACTTCAAAGTTTTTGGAAACCTTAAGTAGGTCATTCATAGTGAAATTTATATTTTTTCTACCATTCAATTCATTTCCAAAGTGAGAAAATATAGTATTGTTATTAATATGTTAAGACTTGAGCATTATACTATTGAAATGCCTACGACATTCATTTATGCATGTGTTATATCCTTATCCCATGGTAAACTATTACGTTGGCACTTAGTGAAAAACTTATAATATATCGTCTATTTTGGAATATGGTTTACCTTAAGAATTATTATATCATTGCTTTGTTTCATTCGTTCTGACAAGCATGTTCTAGGGAACACCACCAAGGTTTAGTAGAGCCTAAATATGAATAAGAAGATATCCATCCTATGTCCCTCTTATGCTATAATTTTATTGAAGAACCCATTCTTATTTATTTGATGACATACCCATAGCATTACGTGTTAGGGAAATCCAAGTTAGGATTTATGAAGCTATGTTTGATAGAGCACCAAAACATTTGTTCCATTGCCAAGGATTTGATATCTTGGCTCTTTTTTTTTGAAGAACTAAGTAGTATGGTGAAGTCTACTATTGTCACCTAATGATGTATTTTATTATGTGTAGTGTTGGCATCTCATCAACTATTACCAATATACGAGCTCAAAGAAGGTGTATCAAATATGAATAATGCATTTTTTTGTCTAAGGAATCAATATCAACACACTTTTGAGGACCATAGTACTAATATACTAAGAACTCAAAGGCGCCCCTGTCAACATGAATGTAATATGTAAAAACATAAAATGTCAAAAGGGTACTATCTCTAATCATATTGTTAGATAATCTAGTAGGTTGATTCTCATTGTAAAATGCATACTTTTCTTCCACAAAAAAAAAAAGATCTAAGCAAGACACGACCTTTCATGATGTCAATGATTTTACATAGTTGGTAAGTGACCAGTATGAGAAAGAAATCAATTGAAATTTGCATTTTATTAACAAATTGAGATAGAGGAATGTTTGGTAAGAATAGATTTAGAGACAACACAATGAGATAAATTGAAGACATCTAACAAGGAAAAATGAAATGAGAAGAGAATTCTTAGGTGTGCTCAAATATGGGGGACCAAAGAAATACACATAACTAATTTTTAGTCCCTTTTGGATATAATGTGACCACATTATAATAGACTCAAATTATTGTTGGCAAGTTGACTTCCTGAGGAAGCATGACTTATTTTGTGTTGTCAATCATGGCAACAAAGTCATACTAAGTTTCTGTCAAAGATAACTTAGAAGATAAAATGACTAAGTACAGAAAACAGGACAGACAGAGAGATACAGAGATCAGCACATCAGCACACGTGTTAGAGATCACACCAGAACATGCGTGCTTAGATGTATACTCTATGGTGTATATACATGCTAGATCCAAATGCCCAGAGTACTGAACATCAGTACGGAAAAGTTACAGACAGATTAGTAAACCTGCAGTCCAGGAAACAGAGCATGGAAGCCGACTACAGTTTTGATCAGCGTGTATGATTTTATAATGTAATGGCTAAGCGCCTTTAGTTATAAGATTGTAATAATGTAATTAATGTTATAGTAAACACGCTTGGGCCGACTTGTTCGGAAGCGTTATGTATTTTTGTTTTAGGGCTGACTAATGATTTGTTTTGGGTCGCGCCTATTTGGATTTGAAGATATAAGTATGTAATGTAAAGATATGTTACAAGTGTCGATAAAAAGTGAAAAGAAGAAGTTACAGAGAGACAGTATAATGAAGTCAGAAGATGATATATCTCTTTAAAGAAGTAAGAGCATCCACGCATACACAAAACTGATCAGACAATGGTGTCACTACAACAGTTCATTTTTGATATAGTGTATATCAACATTCAGAGGGTTGTAGCCTTCATATTATTTGGGCAGTGAGCCTAGGCAATGAGCTATACACCCCTAATAGGGTTATTGTAAAAGACTCCTAACAGGGTCAGACCTTTAACCAGGTCATTGTACTCAATTTGTAAAGACTGCTTCTAACAGGGCAAAGGAACTTTAATAGGTTCATTATAACTAGTACAATAGTTTGTGGGTACTAATCCCCACCGGATTTTTCCTCTGATCAAGGTTCTCCATAATCATATCATGTGTTATGTGTTCTTGTGTTATGTTTCTTTGAATGCACATTTGATATATGTTTAATTGGTTGAAATTGAATAAGTAGATAAAAATTGATTCACCCCCCCCCCCCTCAGTGTTTCTAACAATTGGTATCAGAGCTCTA
>MU227907.1:290501-301975 GCA_018584345.1 Thuja plicata
AGATGAGTGTCTCTGACTAGATTTGCTTATTCTCATAGAAGACTTGAATGTAGACTCTAAATTTGGTAAGACACTATTATCAAAGTTATTCATCTCAAATGAAATTAGTCTACCAATCAGGCTATCATGAGTGACTGTATTATTTGCTACTGCTCTCATTTATTTAATAGCAGAGACTCTAATAGCATATATGGGCAATAGGGTTCTTTGGATTTTACTTACCACTGTCTCCTCTTCAAGTGTACCTTCAACGCCTTGTATATCATTGACTACTTCTTTTATTCTTGTGTTGTACTATGTGATGTTTTCACCTTCTTACATTCTGAGATCATCAAAATTTCCTCTAAGGCTTTCTGCCTTGGCTCTCAGAACATTTGCATCACCTCCATGTACAAGCTTCAACTTATCCCACATTGTCTTTTCATTTTTGCAATCTTTGACATCCTTAAATTCAACATCAGAGAGTGAGGTTGAAAGCTCTATAACCATGTAGTTATGTTCATGCTTTACTCTCAATTGATCTCCTGTCAATGGTCCTATAGGAAACACATATGTAGTATCTAAGTATTGAGTAATATCATTGCCAATACCTGATAAGTGAAGCTTTATCTTGCTTTTTCATGAAGAAAAGTTGTCCTTGTTCAACTTGGGCACATCTTGTCTATTCATCTTGTGATCTTTTACTTAGGTCTTGAAACCTTCCTTCTAAGCACACAAGCTCTGATACCAATTGTTAGTAATAACTGAGAGGGGTGGGGGGGGGGTGAATCAGTGACCTTAAATAATTTATCCTTTTAAACCTTAATCCACCAATTAATACACCTCAGATTATTAAGTCCCTACAAGATAAATGCCTTTCAATTACTTGAAACAAATGACTGTCTATCGGTTTACCTTGTCTGTCCTTATTCTCCTTGATTACTGATAGACAATAAAACTTATTTACCGATGCTCACTAAATATGCAGAGTATACCAATCAATCCATAAATGCATATGTGAAATGTAAAACAATAAAGTAATAAACCATACAAAAAAACACAAGGATTTTAACATGGAAACCCTGTTAAGGGAAAAATAACTGGGACCGGTACCCCAAATTTTCACTCTTTTGAAGTGAGCCCTGTTAGGAGCCAACCCTGTTAAAGGTTACAAACACATTGTTAAGTGCGACTTTGTTAGAGGATTTTTATACATAGATTGTCACTAAGTATCTGGCACCTATGCTACCATCCTTGAATCAGTCTCTAGACCGTCAATAGGCTTTATGCTAATATTACTACCATCCTTGAATCAGCCTCCTTCTTAGATTGTCAATAGGCTTTAGGTAAGACCAATGCTACTATCATGAATCAACCTTTTTGGTAATATGTTAGGATATACCTCAATTATAGAAGACGGTTAAGTCCTGCTATGTTAAGAGACTTAGTGCTTCAATGGTTAAACTGAAACATAATGACCTGTTTCTAATGCAACTTTGAATTGCAGATATTTAGATCTATTTACGTACTTTACCTCTCTAATCAATGTGTCAATTATATTCCTTTGTATTTCTCACTTTCTACTCTGTGATGCTGTGGTTCACCATTTGTTAGTGTCTACAGAATTATTTAGCTCTCCCTTAGCTTGACTGATCAGGACTGTATGAAGCTTATCCTTCACCAGTTTCTCTTCAGCATCTTCTCTCAATTCACTCCCCCGTGTATCTGATTTCTTATGGAAATGAAATATTCTTGTCTCTTATATAGACATGATATTCCTTAACTCTTTGTTCTTGATTCTTGATTCTTGGTGTGAAAAAAAATCAACCAATTTGATTTACGACTTTAACTCCTGATTTATCTCGTAGTTATCTTCTTGCCAACTATATAAATCATCTTTAAATCACTTACTTAACTGTGGTCAAATAAAACAAATAAAACAACCAGTTAAGTCTATCCTTAAGCTCTGCTAGCTAGATATTTTGTCATTTTATGATCTCTTTTTTTAGTCGGTCAATTCTGCAGTTCGTCACTGGTGACAACTGCCAGTTCCGTTGGTGCAACTTCAGTTAGCTTCAAGATCTCTGTCCATCAGGCATCATTGGATCTTTCTCGTCGGGCAACACTATTTTCAGCTCTTCGGGCATCCTGTGATTCTACTTTGTCAGGCAACATTGTCTTATGCTCGTCGGGCATCACTGTGCTTTTATCTCTGTCTTTACCGATGGTGTGCACTCCACTGGTGTAATCTTTCACTTGGTGAATACTTGACTTTTATGCATTTTTGAAAGCATAATCATTGTTCTATTGATTCTCTGAAGTCTTTGGCATTATGTGTATGACCATATAGATGATATCAAGTTGACATTAATGACAATACAAACCATTAACCGACTTAATGTCTTGCATTATCTTCAACTTAACATTATCAAACATTCAATCAGTTACATGTCATCAGCTTAAACACTGAATGCATGCAAGGATTACTTCGCTTGACTGCATGATGAATATGCAAAATAGAAATAAAAATGAAAGATCAAGGGAAAGAATGATATGCATGTAGGAAGATAACATAGTGTAAATCTAATTTTTATACAAGATCTAGAAATAAAAAATAGCAAATGACTAGTAACCCAAGTTTTAATTTGAAAAGGTAGGTCGAGGGAAAATTTGAGGGTTAGGGGGGATTCTAGCCAAGTTTGACCAAACAAAATATAATGAAAAGATTGTCATATTGTAGCTCTTTGTCAAAATTTCATGTAGTCTCTTCTATAGTTGCATCACCTATCACTTGCACATATAAAAAATGGGAAAGTATTTGGTGAAAGGGGTTAGCATAGATCAAACCATAGTTTTGGAATTAACCACCAAATAACATTTAAAAGTACTTTAAATAAGTGTGCTAATACAAAGTAGATGCTAGATCTTAGAGCACGATGTCTTATACCTTGATGAAAAAATGCTCTTAAAATGAGATCACAAATATTTATGCAATAACATGACTCAAAAAAGACATAAAAGGACATCACAAAAGACATGCTTGCATGATGATTATTGAAGATTTCCACAATGAATAAAATGGTGGGATAAAATGCCTTAAATGCTTGAAATGCTTGAGTGTTTTATTACTCCTTGAATGCTTGAATTTGAATGAATGATTCAATGGATGGATATGGTAAGATAGGATTGATTGATAACCCAAATGAGGGAGGTAGCTTTTCTTTTATACCTCACAAAGCCATTTAATGGCTCAAAAATTGAAGGAGGCCAACACGAATTGGGGGATCTTGCTAAAAACAAAAGACCTTTGCTCCATTCAAATTTGAGCCCAATATATGGGGTATGGAGAAACTCCCTAGGTGAGGGGAGAGTTGACTCACCCCATACCTACCCGATCACCCTATACCGACCAATCTAGGCTCAAATTTGAGTCAGGGTCAATTTGGTTAAGGGGATTCCCAAAACATGTGTGAAATCAAGGTGTGATATTGGACTAAATACAAGATCACATACATGATAAAATAGTGCCTATGCATGCAAGTAATGATTGAATGGATAAATAATTAAAGAGGAACACCTATAATTAAGGGTCCACATGGAAATTTAAATTAAGAGAAGACGCATATTTAATAATTTATTAATTAAAAGTATGATGGATTCCTTGTTAGGGTTTAGGAAGATGTGGGAGATAAACAATATTGAGATAATGCAAAAAAAGAGATGGAAAAATAAATAACAAAAATATTAACGTGGTTCACCCAATATGGGCTACATCCACTAATGAGGCATATTTATGCCATCTTTTAGAAGACCTAGGATAGTTTTTGATAGTTCCTATTCTTTAATTTCATCATACTTTACTACAAAATTATATGCTCTTTCATGATATTATGTGACATGCTTCCACTAAGATAACTATTCTATTTTAATGCTTTAAACATGCGAAATTAGATATTAATGCTATATTACTTATGATAAACCTATGGTTATGTTCTAATGGGTATATAGGTATTTAAATATGAATAAATGTGTGCATGTTTTGGTGAAACATTACTTTGAATGTCTTGTTCTAATACTTGAGTGCATAGCATAAATATCAAATGAAGAATTGACTAGGTGAATGGGCCCATGCACCGGATAACCAAACCTAGTCCTGCAACAAACTCAATAAGTGGAGAAGATAATGCGACTCAAGTGATGGTTCTAAGGAGATTAAGGTGGCAACAGTTGGGCGTAGACCAAGTAGAGGAGTTATGAGTTCCCTTAAGGAAATCTAGCTAGGAGGAAGTGGGAGGCTAGATCTTTGCTACCTCTGTCGTGACAGTTCTTTCCTTCTTTCTAGATATCTTCTATTTCCCACTTTCTGGTTTCTAGTTTTTCAATAATGACCCGCCTATTCTCTATCATGAGTAGTTAATTTGTTAGATTTTTTTCCTTTCAATAAAGCCCCACTCCTGTGTGAGGAGGGCATTATCAGTTATTAAGAGAATATTTTCATTCTGTTATTTTCTAGCTTTCATGAATCTTTGTACTATGTTTTTCAATCAATGATAAATGAAGTCTTGAGATTTAGTTCTGTGTAATTGAGTTTTGGATACTCATCCAAGGGGGCCCACTTGGTGAGGAATCCACGTTAGTTAGAATCATTTCATGTAGTTTCCTTCCTTGCATCTTATTATCTTAATTTTGGTGTTACATTGTTCCTCCAGCCAAAGGCGTAGGGCAAGCTATTGTTTCCTGCAGCCAAAGTGGTAGAATAGTTGAAGCATTGTAGTTTAGTTTTCAAGCCTTTGCATTCCTTCAACATATTACTTCTACATTTAGTTTCCAGTATTTATTTCCTGCAACCTTAGATCAAGCTTTTATTTTAAAACATTTATTTCCTGCAGCAGCTATAGAAAAGTGAGGTCTGAGTTTGCCTTTGGTGCATATATCTTGCTAGCCCATTTCAAGTAACACATCCTTGGGTTGTTAAATTAAATGAATTTTTATAAGGAGGATAGTTTCTCGATAGGATTTACAATTTCTGAGAGTTGGTGAAAGCCTAATTTCTGAATCCATTTTAAAAGCCGATCATTTTTGGCGTCGTTGCTGGGGACAGTGTGGAGCCGAGTTCTAACTCAGCCATTCATATAATTTTCTTTTGATTATGTTTTCATCTCTTGCTTTAAGTAGAATGGATTTCACTTTGAGATTCTCCGCAAACTCGCACAACTCCATGCTAGCTGCATGCATAGAAGAAGAGATGCTCTAGGAAGGTACTTGCCAAATCAACCCAACAATCAATTCGTAGAAATCTTTGTACCATTAGAAGAAGGCCAGTTTGTTGATGCTATTTTAGACCTTCCTAAAACCACAACATCATCTTCATCCTCTGAAGGTGAAATCCTTGGCTAATTTCCCCTTGAAGAACCATTTGAGCTCAATCCATTCGCTGAAGCCTTGGCCAATCTGAGAATTCAATATACTGACTACCCAGAAGGAGAAAATCCATTGCCTTTAGTAGTCTACCAACCCTAGGGTCTGTTAGTAATAACTAAGAGGGGGGGGTGAATCAGTGGCCTCAAATTTTAATCCTTAAATCAACCCTTTAACTCTTATAACCACTAATTATTTCTCAAGTTATCCTTTGTCCTACAAGATGAATGCCTTGAACAACTTATATCAATTTACTACTTGTTGGATTGCTCTATTAAACCTTCTTCTTAATGTTTATTGATAAGCAGTCATCTATTTACTGAAACTCAATAAACAAGTAGAATATACCGATCAACCCAGTGTTAACTATGTCAGATACAAAACAATAAAGAAATGAATCATACACACATAACACATGAATTTTAACGTGGAAACCCTATTAAGGGAAAAAACCATTGGGACCGGTACCCCAAATTTTCACTCTTTTGAAGTGAGTCCTGTTAGGACCCAACCCTGTTAAAGGTTACAAACACACTGTTAGGTGTGACCTTGTTAGAGGATTTTACACATATAGGTTGTCACTTAGTATCGGGCATCTAATGCTACCATCCTTGAATCGGCCTCTCTCTTAGACTCTCAATAGGCATCAGGAATATCTAATGCTACTTTCATGAATCAACCTTTTTGGCACTCCTTGGGATGTATCTCAATATATAGAAGACTGTTAAGTCTTGCTCTGTTAAGAGACTTGATGCTTCAATGGTTAAACTAAAACAATATGACCTATTTCTAATGCAACTTGAATTGTAGATTTTCAGATCTATTTAAGTACATTACCTCTCTAATCAATGTATCAATTCAATTCTTTTGTGCTCCACACTTTCTGCTCTGTGATGTTGTGCTCACTATTCATTGGTGTTTGTAGAATTCCTTAGCTCTCCTTCAACTTGATTGATCAGTACTGCATGATGTTATTCTTCATCAGTTTCTCTTCAACATCCTCTTTTCATTCACTCCCCTTAATCCCTTTTTCATGAATGTGATATTGAAAATGAATTAAGCCCGTCTCTTATATAGACATGATATTCATTATTTCTTGATTCTTGGCATGAAAAAAAATCTAGCCAATTAGATTTAAAGCATAACTCCTAATTTGTCTCGTAGTTATCTTCATGCCAACTATACAAATCATCTTTAAATCAACGACTTAACTCTGGTCGAATAAAACAAAGAAAATAACGAGTTAAGTCTATCTTTAGCTCTTGCTAGCTAGATATTTTGTCATTTTCTGAACTCTCTGTTCCGTCAGTCATCTCTGCAGTTAGTCGTCGGTGACAACTAGCAGTTCCATCAGTGTGACTCTAGTTAGCTTTGGGATCTCTATCCGTCGGGCATCATTGGATTTTACTCATCAGGCAACCTATGGTTTTGCTTTATCAGGAAACACTGTCTTCTACTCATCGGGTATCACTGTGAGTTTTCTTCTTTGCCTTTTCCAATGGTGTGCACTCAGTTGGTGTTGTCTGTCACTTAGTGAATACTTGACTTTTATGTATTTCTGAAAGCATAACCTTTGTTCCATTGATTCTCTGAAGTCTTTGGCATTATGTACATGACCGTATAGATGATATCAAGTTGACATCAATGACAATACAAACCATTAACTAATTTAATGCCTTGCATTATCTTCAACTTACCATTATCAAACATTCAATCAATTACATTTCATCAATCTCTCCCTAGTCTCTTTCTTAAGTACTCAAATGTATCCTTGGGTAGTGGCTTGGTGAAGATATCAGCCAATTGTTCTTTTGATTGCACATACTCAAGTATCACCTCTTTTTATTGAACTTGTTCTCTCAAATAATTATACTTGATGGCAATGTGTTTAGTCTTAGCATGCATGACTGGATTCTTGGAAATGTTTATTGCGTTGGTGTTATCACAATAGATAATCACTAGTTTTGAGATTTTCATATGCATACCTTTCAGCTACTGTTTGATCCATGCAATATTTAAGCAATTTGCAGCAGCATCAACATATTATGCTTCTGTAGTAGACTGAGAGATGCATCCTTTCTTCTTGCTAATCCATGTGACAAGTCTGTCACCCATAAAGAATTCTCCTTCAGTTGTGCTCAACCGATCATCAAGATTTCTAGCCCAATCAGCGTCAGTAAACACCTTAAGTTCAAATTTTCCTTCTCTTCTATATCATAACCCAAATTCCTTAGTATTCTTCAGATATCTTAGAATTATTTTCACAGCAGTCATATGTGATTCTCTGGGGTTAGCAGAAAATCTAGCAACAATTCCTACTGCATGTGCAATATCTAGTCTAATGTGTACAACATATATGAGTTTTCCAATCATTGATCTGTACAAAGTCTGATTTACCTCTGTTGTCTTTTCCTCCTTTGTTAACTTACATCCAATAGCCATCGGTGTTCCAACTGGTTTGGATTCTTCCATCTTGAGTATTTTCAAGACCTCTTTGATGTACTTGGACTGTGTAATGAAAATACCTTCTCCTTGTTGCATGATCTGGAGACCAAGAAAGAACTTGATTTCTCCAAACATAGACATATCAAACTCTTTCTCATATCATTTGAAAATTATTTGCATAGCATATCATTGCCTCCAAATGTGATGTCATCAACAAATATTTTAGCAATCAAAGTGTTAGCATCAGTATCTTCCTTTAAATAAAGATTACTATTTTCACTAGTCCTTACAAATCCAATACTTATTAGATAGGAATGAAGTTGTTCATACCAGGCTCTTGGAGCTTGTTCCAATCCATACAAGGCTTTGTGAAGTCTACATACCATGTTTTTCTTGTCTGGATCAAAAAACTCTTTTGGTTTCTCAATGTATACCTCTTCTTCAAGTATTCCATTTAGGAATGCTGATTTGACATCCATTTGATATACTTTGAATGCAGCATAAGCAACTAATATTCTTACTCCTTCTAGCCTAGCAATGGGTGCAGAGGTCTCTCCATAGTCTATACCTTCCTCTTGTGCATACCCCTTGCATACTAGTCTTTCTTTGTTGCTTGTGACTTCTCCATTCTCATTCAGCTTATTCCTGAATATCCATTTTGTACCGATGACATTCTTGTCATCTGGTCTTGGCACAAGTGACCATGTCTTGTTATTCTCAATCTTCTCAATCTCATCATTCATAGCACTTATCCATTCTTCAATATCAAGTGCAACATTGATAGATTTGGGCTCAAACTCACAAATTAAACAATTTGAGGTTAAAGACTTACTTTTTGTTCTTGTACTAGCTTTCTTATCTCCTATGATCTGGATCTCTGGATGGTTCCTTCTTACATATCTTGAAAGTATAGGTACAGTTCTTTGTCTACCAGTTTGATCATTGTTTTGTTCTTCATTTTTCTCTTCATCACCTTGCACATTATCTTGATCATTATCCTGACTGTCGATATTTGCAGCCTGATGCCCAGGAGTAATGATTTGTAGCTCAGGAGCTCTACATTTTTGGTAGGGTAGAGTGTTAGGTTCCTCATTGTAAGTGAACTTATTGTATTCCTCTGGTTCTTTAGTGCTTTCTTATTCATTCTTCTTTGCAAATTCACCTATCTTTACATTTGCACTTTCAATAATTTTGTTAGAGGCTTTGTTTAGACATTTGTAAGCCTTTCTCTTAGTCGAATACCATAGAAAAATTCCTTCATCACTCTTGGAGTCAAGTTTTCTATTTCTATCATCTTTTAAGATATAACATTGATTGCCAAATTTTTTGAAATAACTTACATTGGGTGTGTATCCATACCATAGCTCATAAGGTGTCTTCTTGGTGTCTTTCTTCAATTATACTCTGTTCAGTGTGTAAAAAGGAGTACTGATAGCTTCCCTCAAGAATATTTGGGTGATGCCTTTTTCTATCATCAATGTTCTAGCACAATCAACTATTGATCTATTCCTTCCCTCAGCAATCCCATTTTGTTGATGTGTTCTTGGTGCAGAACATGTCTCTTTATACCATGCTCATTACAAAAGTTAGAGAATTCATCTGATACAAACTCACCTCCTCTATCTGATCTCAAACATTTTAGATCCTTACCATTTTGTTTCTCTACCATAGCCTTATACCATGTAAACATGTTAAATGCTTCTGATTTATCTTTTAGAAGCATAACTGTCATCATTCTAGAGTAATCATCAACAAAGAGAATAAAATATCTATCTCCATAATAACTCTCTATCCTCATATGTCCACATAAATTAGAATGGACTAATTCTAGAATTGCATAAAATGTATGGGTTTTGCTTTTGAAACTGGACTTTGTCATTTTACCTTTTTGATAGTTTTTACACATGATGTTGTCGGGCTTGGTCATCGTCGGTAAGCCTATGACATTTCTCTTTTTGCTAATCTTTATCATGTTGTCAAAGTTCACATGACATAGTCTTTTGTGCCATAACCATATGTCTTCATTTGTAGCAATAAAACAAGTGGAGTTAGTATCATTCAGATAGAATAAGTTACCTTTTGTCTGTTCACCGATACCAATAAAATTTTCAGATTTGTTGAAGATCTTTGCCTTCTTATTTTCAAATGCAACTTTGTGACCTGAATTATTCAACTAAGAAACACTCATTAGATTATAATTCAATCCATTTACCAAATAAGCATTATCACACTTTATCTGGTTATTTAACATTATTGTTCCTCTACCTTCAATTGAACAAGGTGTGTCATTTCCCATTCTTACTGATCCACCGTTGTAGTATTCAAAAGTCTCAAACTTTTGCTTATCACCGGTCATATGTGTTGGAAACACTGAGAGGGGGGGGGGGTGAATCAGTGTTTGTCTATTTATTCTATTTCAGAAACTTTAAACATAAATCAAATATATATTAATTGAAGCTTAACACAAGAACACATAACACATTATATGATTACGGGGAAACCTTGATCAGAGGAAAACCCTGGTGGGAATTATTATCCAAAAATATTGCACTAGAATAATGAACATGTTAAAGTTCCTTTGCCCTGTTAGGAGCAGTCTTATAATGCAAGTACAATGACTTGGTTAAGGGTCTGACCCTATTAGGAGTCTTTTACTAATAACCCTATTAGGGGTGAGGACTCACTGTCCAAGAAGCTCACTACTCAGTAGGACGAAGGATACAACCTCCTTGATAATAGATATACACTATATCCAAAAGTGAACTACTGTATATGACACAATTGTCTGATCAATTCTGGTTATGCACTGATGTTCTTATACTCTTGAATAGATTTATCTCATTCTAACATCTTATACTGTTCCTCTATATCTCTGCTCTGCTAATTCGATGACACTTTCTAATACAACTTTGCATGTTATATATATATATGTTCATGCCTGAATAGATGTGACTATAAACAAGACCTTAGTCGACCTAAAAAAAAATTCACAATGCTTCCAAATAAATTGGCTTAAGCATGTTTACAATAATGTTTAATACATGATTACAAACTTATTACAATGGGCGCTTAGCCTTTACAAAACAAAAGATTACACGCTAATCAAAAACCTGAAGTCGGCTTCATACTCTATTTTCTAGATTGCTGGTGTACTTATTCTTTCTATAACTTATCCGTACTGACATTCTATACCATGTGTGTGTAGGGTAAGTATAACAACATATCATAGAGATTATGTCTGAGGGTACTTAGTCTGAATCGTTCATACACATGTGCGCTGGTGCTTTGATTGATTGTATATCTATGTTCTATCATATCTTCTATACTTAGTCAATTTCAAATTCAAAGTTTGCTGTCAAAAGTTCATATGACTTTGTTGCCATAATGAAAACACAAAATAGGTCATATACTCCCTGGGAATCAACTTGCCAACAATATGATGAGTGCAGCCACTATCTATGATCCAAACATCATTTTTGCTAATTTTAGATGTGAGAGTTGTTTCTACATACCTTTCTTCATCATCATCTGAATCATCTTTTACAGCCACAAACACCATCTTGATGTCTTCATCAGATTTGGTGTCAGTATCATCATCCTTGCATTTTTCTAGGTAGCTGACCTTCTTTCCT
>MU227907.1:303594-339544 GCA_018584345.1 Thuja plicata
GACTTGATGCTTCAATGGTTAAACTGAAATAATATGACCTGTTTCTAATGCAACTTGAATTGCAGATTTTCAGATCTATTTAAGTACATTACCTCTCTGATCAATGTATCAATTCAATTCTTTTGTGATCCATAATTTCTTCTCTGTGATGTTGTGCTCACTGTTCGTCGGTGTCTACAAAATTTCTTATCTCTCCTTCAGCTTGATTGATCAGTACTACATGAAGTTGTTCTTCATTCATTTCTCTTCAACATCCTCTTTTCATTAACTCCCCTTAATCCCTTTTTCATGAATGTGATATTGAAAATGAATTAATCCTGTCTCTTATATAGACATGATATTCATTGTTTTTTGATTCTTGATTCTTGGCGTGAAAAACAATCTAGCCAATTAGATTTAAAGCATAACTCCTAATTTGTCTCATAGTTATCTTCATGCCAACAGTACAAATCATCTTTAAATCAATAACTTAACTATGGTCAAATAAAACAAAGAAAATAACCAGTTAAGTCTATCTTTATCTCTTGCTAGCTAGATATTTTGTCATTTTTTGAACTCTCTGTTTCGTCGGTCAACTCTGTAGTTAGTCATTGGTGACAACTAACAGTTTCATCAGTGTGACTCCAGTTAGCTTCGAGATCTCCATCCGTCGGGCATCATTGGATTTTACTAATCGGGCAACCTGTGGTTTTTCTTCATTGGAAAACGCTGTCTTCTACTCGTCGGGTATCATTGTGACTTTTCTTCTTTGCATTTTCTGATTGTTTGCACTCTGTTGGTGTTGTCTATCATTTAGTGAATACTTGACTTTTATGCATTGCTGAAAGCATAACCTTTGTTCCATTGATTCTCTGAAGTCTTTGGCATTATGTACATGACCATACAAATGATATCAAGTTGACATCAATGACAATACAAACCATTAATTGATTTAATTCCATGCATTATCTTCAACTTAACATTATCAAACATTCAATCAGTTACATGTCATCAGGGTCAACCTCAAGGTCCACCTAGGATGGAGAACCCTCCTAATTTTCCATTCCCTATCACTAATCAACATGATAATAATAAACTAAAGAACATCCCATCTCTAGCCCTTCCTAAATTCTATGGCCTGGTAACAGAGGACCCTAATACCTTTCTCTTTGAGTTTAATAGCCTCTGTTGTAGTTATGATTACACCATAGATCTCCATAGGATCAAGTTATTTCAAGAAACTCTTAATGAGTCTGCCTTAAAGATGGTTTATGGGTGTAGGCTAGGATGTTGTTCATGATTGGGATGAAATGAAGAGTGATTTCTTGACAAAATATAAAGAATACTGTAGTGGGAATGACATGCGAGTGGATGACATTTTTAAAATGATACAAAAGGAGGATGAGAGCCTTGAAGATTCTTGTTCAACTTACAGAAGAACATGCAACATCAGCTCAACCAAGAATCATAAAAAATCCTCTTTTTGAGGAGTATAAATGAGGGGTGCATTGAAGCATTGGACCTCATAGCCAGAGGGGATATGACCCAATCCACTTGGGATGATATCAAGATGATATGCCTTAATTATTCAAGAGCTTCTACAAAAAGGGATGTGGATATAGGTCCACTGTAGGAAAGACAAGTAGTGGTGGAGCCTCTTGGACAAAAATAACTCATCTCCAGTCAAACTTCAAGAAAGACATCATAAATAACACCGCCACACACTTAGACACTATACATGCAAAAAATAAACATGAGGAGGCCAAGGCTATTCTTGCCAAATTCTGTCCCCATTGCTGAAAGAAGAAGAGGGATTTTTGATGCAAGTTGGTTGCTAATATGGAGACTACACAACTTCCCACTGATTACAAAACCATTGAAGGAGATGATGATAAAGTATTCTTCATTGCACAATGAAGATAATGGGCCCAAAGACAAGGTATGCCTCAGGATCGTCTTATATTTAATGGTCCATTTTATAGTAATCAATGAAAACCTCATATGAATTATTAGTTTCCTCCCTGGAATAATCCTCAAAATCAGTGGAAAATTACCAAAACCCTCAATAGAACAACCCCAAGGGAATTGGCAGCCACTGCAGGGCAATTGGAAGCAGAATCAACATTGGTGAGGTGGTGAGAAATGACCAACCCAACATAATGGATTCCTGCAGCCACCGCCTCTGACTCCAAAATAGGCACTTTTTCCACCTCCTACAGCCATAGCTGCACCTCCAAGGCCTACTCAACTTCCTCCCTAGCTACAACCAAATCCTAATAATAGGCCCCCAACACCTCAGCAAAATGTCTATGCCACTAAACTAGCCTAATATCCTTCTTATGCTATCACCATTGATGACATCAATTTCTGGTCTGGCACTACTCTACCTGCTCCTATTCCTCCTATTATCACTGAAGTATCCTTAGAAGATCCTATTTCTTAGACAAAATCATATACTACTCCAAGAGGCCGAACCACAATACCAGATAAAGTGCAGCCAAATTCTCCCCCCTTTCCATAAAGGCTGCAGAATGAAAATCCCAAGCATACTGAAGATACAACCTTTGACATCCTTGACCAGCTCAAGAACATTAGTGTTCAAATCCCACTATTTCAAGCAAGCAATGATGACCCAACTTATGGAAAGGCTATTAAAAAATCTTTTTTTAAGAAGCCAGGCCGAAAGAGAAAGGATCCCCAGACTGTTGATGTCTTGGGAAAAAATGTAGATATAATGCTCGACAAAATAGATGTCCCAAAATACTCTTACCCTGGTAGCCTAGTTGTTGAGGTTACTATTAATGAGACAAAAATAAAAATGTTTTGATAGACTTAAGGGCTGTTATAAATGTTATGACCAAAGACATCATGCAACAAATTAGAATCACTAACCTCAGGAATACACCTACTATCCTGTAGCTTGCAGATAGTTCCACTATAAAACCTGATGGGATAATTGGAGATATAGTTGTAACCCTGGAATCCTGGTCATATCCTATAGAATTTATGATACTTTCACCAAAGACTACATTGGGAGGATACACTATCATTCTTGTCTAGCCCTAGTTATCAACTTCTAATTCATATAGAGGTTGTCATTCAGGCGATATGACCATCTCTGATGGTGAGCATACCAAAAATTTAGCCTTATATCCTCTTGCCCAACCACAAATGGAGTTGGCTTCACCTATCTGGCCAGATATAGGAGAAGAGGCTAAAGTAGTCAACTCAGTAGCCCAATTAATGATGTTAAAAAGAGACCCTTTCCTGGAGATTCAAGAAGAAGACATAGTGATCACAAACATTATGCAAAACTAGTATGGACAAAGTTCATATCCCATAGACTATTCATTCTGCTATAACTTTTCCTTGCAACCTTTGTACCCTGATTACGAATTGTCTCCATCTCCTAAAGCTAAACAACTCTGCCACCAATTGCTACATGATGAGATCCAAGTACCCTAATTAATAGATCCTTATATGGTGGAGATAATGAAATAGCTAGAATTCTCTCCTAGACACTGCCTGGATATTAATAGTCAACTTACCCCCCGATAACAAACATCTTTGGCCAAACTGTTGAAAGACCATACCGCATATTTTGCATGGGATTATGCAGATATGAAAGGCTTAGACCCCAAACTGTGTACTCATAGAATATACCTGAAAGAAAACAAAACCCTTTTAGGAAGTTTCAAAGGCGTTTCAATCATACATTAAGAGAGATAGTAAAAACCGAGTTGCAAAAATTGCTTAATGCTAGTCTTATCTATCCTATCTCAGACAGTTAGTGGGTCTCCCCATTGGTAATAATCCCCAAAAAAGGAGGAAAGTGGAGGGTATATATCAATTATAGAGAGCTCAACAATGCAACTAAAAAGGACTACTTTCCTCTACCATTCATTGACCAAGTCTTAGACTCCTTAGCAGGTAAACAATATTTTTCTTTCCTAGATGGGTGCAGTGGATACAACTAGATCAGGTTTCTTCCTAAAGACCAAGAAAATACCACAATCACCTGCCCATGGGAAACATTTTCCTACTTATTCTTACCTTTTAGTCTCTAGAATGCTCCAGCAACATTTCAAAGGGCAGTCATCAATATGTTTGCTGATATCTCTCATGACTATATGGAAATCTATATGGATGACTTCACCACATATGGGGAAACCTATGAGGAAGCCTTGACCAACTTTGGAAAAGTTCTTACAAGATGTGAGGAACACAATCTATTCCTAAACAACAAAAATTGCTTCATGATTATACAAGAGGGGGTTGTGTTGGGCCAATATATCTCTGCTGATGGAATCTAGGTAGACCCTTCTAAGATAGAGGTCATTATGAATATACCTACACCAAAAAAACAAAAAGATGTTTGAATTTTCTTAGGACATGATAACTACTACAAAAGGTTTATTAAAGGATTCAGTAAAATGACAATCCCCGTGTATTCTTTTCTCACAAAGGATTGTGAGTTTTTATGGATAATAGCTTGTGACAAGTCCTTATTGCAGCTGAAGTTTGCTCTTACTCAGGCACCCATCCTAAGGGGTCCTAATTGGGGATTTCCATTCCACATTCATACTGATGCTTCTATTCATGCTATGGGAGTTGTTTTGGGGAAGAAAGAAGGTATTATTGAACATGCCATCTATATCATCAACAAGAATTTGCAGGCCTGAGCTGAACTACACAGTCATTGAGAAGGAACTTCTCGCTATCATTTATGCCCTCAATAAGTTTTGTCACTACATTACTAGTTACTAGATATTTGTGCACACTAACCATGTAACCATTAAGTATTTGGATAACAAATGTGCTATCATGGGGAGGTTAGCCAAATGGCTCCTACTGCTACTATAATTTGATATCATAATAGTAGATAAACTAGAAAAATCCAATGTAGTAGCTGACTTCCTATAACGATTGAAAAATGTAGATGATCCTCAAGTCATTGATGAAAATTTCCTAATGATCACCTGTTCTCCATTTTAGCAAATACCCCTTGGTATGATGAAATTTCCAACTATTTAGTCTCTCAAAAGGTAGCTCCACACTTCTCACCCAAAGAAAAGAGGCTTTTAATAGAAAAAAACTTTCAACTTTTCTTGGATAGCCAATTGTCTATTCTTTACTGGACCTGATCAAGTTTTAAGATGATGTGTTATGGAGGATTAAACATATGACATTCTTCATGCTTTCCATGATGAACCCTATGGAGGAAATTCTATAGAAAAATGAACAATAATGAAGCTGCTAACTACTGGTTACTACTGGCCAACCTTGCATAAGGATGCAACCAACTATACTAGAAAGTGTGACAGATGTCAGCGGATGGGCATACCAACAAATTATGACAAAATGCCTCTCTTCCCTCAAGTGGTAGTTAATCCATTTGATAAATGGGGATTGGATTTTATAGGACCTATCAATCCACCATTCAATGACAACTCCTATATTCTGGGTTGCGCTCATTATGTGATTAAGTGGGTGGAGGTCAGAGCTATGAAACATGCCAGAGACAACAAGGTTGCTGAGCTCTTGTACGAAGAGATATTTACAAGGTATGGTGTACCACAAGAACTAGTCACAGATCAGGGTGATTAGTTCACCCAAACTCTGATCACTACCTTGATGAATGAATACAACATTCACCATAGAAATTCTAGACCGTATCCTCCCTAGGAGAATGGTCAAGAAAAGATCACTAGCATGGAAATTGAGGCCATCTTGACTAAGAAAGACCATCTACACAAGAAGTATTGGAGTAGCAAGTTGCAAGAATTTGTTTGGGAATATAGGAAAACATGTAAAATAACAACCGGATTCACACCTTTTGAATTGGTGTATGGAAAGTCTATAGTGATGCCCATAGAATTTGAGCATAAGACATTACACACGAAATTACAGATCAACTTGGATCTTCCTGTAACTCAATGAGAAAGGATCTTGTAGCTCAATAACCTATATGAGATGAGAAAAATAGCCCTAAAGAAAATAGATTTGGTGCAGTTACAATGAAAGAAGTGACACGATTCACACATTCAAAGTTGAAGGTTTGTTCCTGGTGATTGGGCTCTACTTTATGATTCAATGTTTCAAGAAACATAAGATAAAATCACTACACATTGGCTTGGACCCTATGAGATAGAAAATGTTTTTGCTAATGGTGCAGATCAAATGTCTACAATTAACCTTGTACATTTTAAGATACTGGTCAATGGCCATAGACTTCATCTATACCATAAACTAGTCACTAAGACCGAGTTCCTGCGATAGTTTGAGAATTATCCTACTGTGACTGAACCTCCTGCAGCTTATGAACATCCTCCAGTTGATGAACCTTTGGCAACTAATGAACCTCCTGTATCTGAACAGGAAAGCCTTCTACTCCGTTCATCTTTTTAAAAAACTATGCAATGAATTCATAATAAAGTTTCCTTTTCCCAAGGAAACTATTCTCTTATTTAATAAAAGATCATTTCAAGTCACATCACATTTATCTCTTCCACCTCACTTATCTGTCCATGTCATCATTACTCTACGGCTCAAATTTTCTTGGCATACATCATCAAATCTTTCTGAATTTATACATTTTTTGGTAATACACATACACATTCATTATTTTAATAGCTTACTTATTTTTGCATGATCATATATTACTTTGTAATTAATATGATATTTATTCTAACATCACCATACTTTTTGGCATGCATTTGAGGACATGTGCCACCTTTTTCATAGGGGGCAGTTAGTCTATTAAATTGCACCATCATTAATCAACCTTTCTCTCTTGTGCCATTATTCTTTAAACACATTTTACTTTGTCATTAGTTTGCAACCATCCTTGCAAACTGTTGTGACAACCCCTGCATGCAAGCCTTTCTTTCCAGCATTGTTTTTTAAAACCCAGCTTCGATCCCCATTTTTCAAATGAAATATGTATAAACTGGCCCTTAGAGATTAGAAATTTAGTCCAACTACAATGAAATTTAGAACAGAAAGAAGAAGCAACATTTGAAGGGAAAGTTTATTCTGGGAAGCATTTGGCATTATTAGGGTTGGTACTTAGGGTTTCCATTGTTAGGATTGAAAGTTTTTGTAGATACAAAATGGGAAGGCCTCTTATCAGACATGAACCAGATGATCACTCATTTTTATTACAAGACTAGGCGAGTGTGCATACATTTAATAATGTGGGGTGACTCACTTATTTTGTTCGATTGAATTGATATGATGAGGTAATAGCATTGGAGTTCCTCAGAACTCTAAACAATGGAGTAGCCCAAGTTAGAGGCCTAAGAATAGATGCCACAAAAGCTAGAACTGCAGAAGTCTCCGGGATTCCCACTATTGGAGAGGTATTTCCCCATGGGCATGATTAAAGGTCAGCTTGAGCAGAGTTCACTATCCCTATAGACTCAAGATTGGAGGCAAACAAACAAGGTGCACAGAGATTGTCTCTTCCAGCTGAATACCCACAACTTACGATTCATATCATAAGGTATTTAACTTGTGAAGGAAGGTTTTCCTACTTGCATACAGTTCATTTTAAATTTCTCAGCCATTTATGACATGGTCTCCTTGTTAATGTTCAAAAATTTATTTACTCTTTGTTAAATTTGAGTTCAGAAGAAGTAAAGAAGGGACGACAGAATGTCGTAACCCAACATGGGTTGATTAAACTTCTAGTGGAAAATTCTTTATGGGATGTGTCACCCATGACTTGGGATAAATTTTTTATGGCACGCTAAGTGCAATTAAATGTTTAGGCTCCTAAAAAAATAATTCAAGAAGAATAGGGGAATGTTCCTAAGGTGAATGTTCTGGAAACAACCACGTCCTCAATTCAGGAGGCCTCTTTTGTAAACCCTTCTCCCACAGAATCAGAACAAGAAATCAATGCATCTATTGATTCAAACCCTAGTATGGAGGAGGGTGAAACAGAGAATCCTGCAACCTTCCAATCCCCTATTAAAAAATAGAGTACCCAACATAACGATAAAGGAAAAGGCAAGGTGGTAGACGATGTTAGTGAGGAAGAAGTAATAGTAACTCTTGAATCTAGTCCTGCGGGTTCTAAAAGGAGAAAGACCAAAGATGATACTATTATTTCTCCTACAACTCAAATGTTCACAAATAATCCTCCTACCAAGTATCCTGTAGCCACTTCTACCAGAAAGAAAATATCCTCGCAGAAGTGTCCTGTAGCTTCAAAGAAGACCCCACCAAGGAGTGTCTGTTTGAATACAAGACCGTCAGGGATGTCAGAAACGACTGCACAAACTGGTCATGAAGGTATTCCTAAATTTATTATTGAGGAACTAGTATTAGAGGAACCAAGTGGGGATTTTCCACATCAACAGATTCAGGATGAGATGGAGGAGGTTCCTGTAGCCACACATCCAGAGGAGATAACAAAACAAACAAAATCTAATAATGAGCCTCTTCCTCATGAATAAATTCAAAGGGATGATGCCCTAGGTTTTACTACTAAACAAATAAATGGTCAAATTATAGTATGTGAAGAGGATCAAGGAAAGAAGGAAGTAGGGCAAGGCCCATATGAAAAATAACAAAAGGTAACCCTTCAAACTCTCTCTATTGATTATTATAATTAAATGCAACATGAAAAATCAATTTGAGAAATAGAGAGAGATGAATTAAAGTGGTAAATTGATAGGAAAAAACAAGAAGTGCAAAATGTATAGAATAGATTAGATGCAGTTAGGGAATTGGTTCCTCAAATCATGGAATTTTGACCACCTCCAAGGGTGTACACATTGTGTCTGGTAGAATAATTTCTTCTATTTAAACTAATGAGAATCATCAGGAACATTGATCCTAGTATAGATTCCCCACATGAATTTGTGGCTTCTTATGAAGGTGCACCTGATTTCATTAGGAATATACTCTGTGAGATTTATATGCATAATTATGCTATTTCTTCAGTAACTTATTGGAATCCCTTGTTATTCATTGGAGATGTGCATTTTCCAGTACTAATGTCATCGACACAAAATGAGATAAATTATGAGGAACAATTAAGAAAATATAGGGCAAAAGAACTATCAATTACCTTACCCCTGCACCCTGAGAATGGAACACCCAAACACATGTACTATTATTGGCTAGAGATAGCCTATGGGTTCTATAAAAAATAACATAGACAAAGAATTTTGCAAAGTAGGGAACATGTTTATGAAAACTTTGAAAGAATCTCCTTGCAGGATGGACAAAAGGTAGAAGAAGCCCTTATATAGAGATGGAACAGGTTGACATGAGTGTTAAAGAAGGATGAACCACATAGCCTCATCAACTTTAGAGCTGCAATGCAATCGGTCCCCTGGTATATACAATTGGGATGACAGGCAAGACAAGAGTGGTGGCTTCCTCTTACCTTCCAACCTCCAATTCTCTCATAGTCACTATAGAGTTACATAGATAATGAGGTAAATGAGTAATTGGAGGCTAGCCAGAAGAGAAAGATGGAGCACACTAATGGCCTACATTGGAACCAAACCAACAATAGTGGAAGGACACTACAAAGGGAGATCTAAGGCTACTTTCCTGGATTAGAAATGTGTTTATTCTCGAGGACCGACACTAGATCTCATAGGGGGAAAATGATGAGGCATATTTATGCCATCTTTTATAAGCCCTAGGATAGTTTTTGATAGTTCCTGTTATTTAATTTTATCATACTTTACTACAAAATTATATGCTCTTTCATGATATTACGTCGCATCCTGCCACTAAGTCATCTAATCTGTTTAAACGCTTTAAACATGTGAGCTTGGATATTATTTCTATATTACTTATGATAAATCTATGGTTATACTCTAATGGGTAGATAGTTGTTTAAATATGAATAAACGTGTGTGTGTTTTGGTGAAACATTAATTTGGATGTCTTTCTCTAACAATCGAGTGTAGAGAATAAATATAAAATGAAGAATTGACTAGGTGAACGCGCTCGTGCACTGGATAACTAGACCCAGTCCTGCAATAGAATCAATCGGTAGAGAAGTTAATGCGACTCAAGTGATGGTTCTGAGGAGATCAAGGTGGTAGCAGCTGGGTGTAAACCAAGCTGAGGAGTTATGAGTTCCCTAAAGGAAATATAGGAGGAAGTGGGAAGCTGGATCTATTCTACCTCTGTTGTGATAGTTCCTTCCTTCTTTCTAGATATCTTGTGTTTCCTTCGTTCTAGTTTCTAGTTTTTCAATAATGACTCTGCCTATTCTGTAGCATGAGCTGTTAAGTTGTTAGATATTTTTCCTTTAAATAAATCCCCACTCCTGCGTGAGAAGGATAGCCTTATCAATTATTAAGAGATATAGTTTCATTATGTTATTTTCCAACTTTCATGAATCTCTGTACTATCTTTTTCAATCAATGATAAATAAAGTCTTGAGATTTACTTCTGTGTAATTGAGTTTTGGATACTCATCCAAGGGGGACCACTTGGTGAGGAATCCACGTTAGTTAGAATCATTTCATGTAGTTTCCTTTCTTGCATCTTGTTATCTTAATTCTAGGGTTACATCATTCCTGCAACCAAAGCCGTAGGACAAGCTATTTCTTCCTACAACCAAAGTGGCAGAACAATTGAAGCATTATAGTTTAGTTTTCAAGCCTTTGCATTCCTTCAGTATCTTTACTTCTTCATTTTCCTTTCAAGTATTTATTTCCTGCAACCTTAGATTAAGCTTTTCTTTTAAAGAATTTGTTTCCTGCAGCAACTATAGAAAAGTGTGGTCTAAGTCAACCTTCGGTGCATATATCTTGTTGGACCATTTCAAGTAACAGGTCCCTGGGTTGATAAATTAAATGAGTTTTTATAAGGAGGATAGCTACTCGGTAAGATTTCCAATCCTTGAGTCTTGGTGAAAGCCTAGTTTCTAAATCCTTTAACAAAAATATTTAACATGGTTCACCCAATATGGGCTACATCCACCTGAGAAATAGTCGCCCACTTATTTTATTATCCATTAAAGAGAAAATTGTAATATATATTGTTTTCACCTCACACAACCACTTATTTATCAAGACTTTAGAGGCGGTTTACAAATTTATTAATAAAATTAACCCTAACCATAAAGGAATATTCTCATAATATTTTTCTCATACTTGTACACGTACTAGTATTCTCATATTCTCATATATATGAGAGTTTGTGTCCAACATCTTAGACCCTAAATTTATAGTCCTACGGCTACCATTGCATCTGTCATCATATTACCCTCTCTATAGGAGTGATCAATAACAAAAAGATCAAGCCCTATAATTTTTTTATAAATGTCCCCTATGATTCCTTCAATAGAGAAATTAGCTTTGTTAAAGAATTTGACATCACAAATTAGTTTGATGTCCTCTTCAATGGCCAAAATTTTCATTCAAATTGTGATAAAAAAATTTAATTGCAAGGATTGGGTGTCAGAGGGCTGGAAAGATCTCAAAAAATTAAAAGAGAAGGGGTTCTCTGTTAGTCTCCTCCTAAAGGCTAGGTCAAAGTTAACTTGACGGTGTGGGAAAGGGGAGCCCTGGTCAAGATGGATCTGGGGGTGTTGTGCATGATAGTTATGGTAACTGTCTAGGGGTCATTTCTTTTCCTTTGGGTGTCCAAACTAACCATGTTGTCGAGGTCATGGGAGCTCCACAGTCTCTTAAAATGGTGCAAAATATTCAGTACATAAATGTTGGGTTGAAGGTGACTCAAACAACATTATTAAATGTTTAAAAAGAGAATATAAGGCTTCCTGGTGAATTAATCATATCATTACAAAAGATATAGAAATTATTAACTCATTTAATAATTTTTTTTCTCCCACCTGTACAGAGAGGCCAACTTGGTGGCGGATGCTTTTGCTAACCTGGGTATAGAATCAATTGATATTATCACTTGGAAAAAGGAAAAGGAAATAAATGATGAAAATGTATCCCTCGTAAGGTTTGATAAGACTAACAACAATGTGAGAGTTATATTAAGTAATGATGATAATGGTAGATAAGATTTTAGGGTACAATGAAGGTTTATTTAATTGCCTGGAAGATTTGATATAATTAAGGAAAATAATTGAAATCACATATTGTGGGTCGCTATTTTTGTGGTGATTTCTTACAGCTTATTCATTAAAGCTCATCTTTCTTCTGTGTGTTTTGAGACTATGAAAATGAGAGGGTTAAAACGTGAAGAACCTCTTAGTTGTGACAAATGTAAGAAGGAATCAAAGGCCTGAAAAAAAATTAAGACTGGGGGTATTATGTCATTTCTAGAAAGGATTCATGGCTTTGACAATAACCTTACTGAGAAGTTGTTGGCACATCTGATGCTGTTATGGTAAGTGGGTTTTGATGATGACATAGTGATTTGATTACAAGATGATCAGATATTATATTGTCATCAAGATATCAACTATTAACTATGTGTTCCTAGTATGTTGTTAACCATATTTGTGTTAATGACATCTAACCCTTAGTTGTTGCTTCTATTCATCATGATCTGTTTCAACATTATAAATAATGTATATCATGATTTAAGTTATTGTAAGCTCGTCACCTTCCAATAAATTCTGTACATACAAGTGATATTCATTTGAAATTCTCCACTTCCTTATGATGTACATAGGAGGCAGGCCCATTAAAATTATATAGTCACACATATGGACTTTTGATCTCTGTCTGAATATCAATCATCTGATCTCCTCATCAATGATGCTTTTGATGGAGCATCATACTCCATTTGAATCTGACGTCAATTCTCCTTTACCTACAAGAGCATCCTCAGAAAAGATCAAGACAAGTAGCTTTTATAGTATGTATAGAAATAAAAATAAGAGAGATACTACAATGAGTAGATAAATGTAATATTCAAGGATAATAAATACTTATCTGCACATCAACATCCTTGACACAAGTTGCTTCAATGAATGCCCATATACATCAAATCATAAAACACCTTCTCAGATTATTTGAGACATATCCCCTTTGAATTATCTCCCCACTAAGAATGGTTCAATTGGAAATGTAAAATTGGTTATTATTCTCCCCCCACAATGTACAATTCCCACTCTTATATAATTGAACAATTCTCATGTTTTCTTATAAAATGACTTGATTTCTCCAAGACAGGTGACACTCTATAATTGATTCTTTCTTTCTAGAAAGAGGCACCCTTCCTTCAATTCATGCTTCTTTGTTAATGCTTGATCACGATCATAGAAAATTAATATATCTCTCTAATGAAAGTTCCTTTTAGGAATTTCACATAGACCCGTACACATTCTGTCATAAATTTTGAACCCCACACTTTCTTTCCAATTGCTCCAGTGAGATTCTTAAACATTTGATTTTCACCAACATATCCAACATTCAGAAAAATCCAACGGTGTATTTGTGAGAAATGGCCCCTATACTGATACTATATTTTCTCAGACAATCACACATTCACCATCAACAAAATGCTCTCTTCCATTTGCAATCTGGCTTTGATACCATGTTAATTTTTAGGATAGCTGCAAATATAATAACACTCTACGTTGTATGTGTTTTCCAAATGCAACAATTTCTCCTTCATTTATATTGGGAATGAGGCTAGGAGAGACATGTCCCTTAATGAGACATGTCTATTCATTATTATTTATAAGAAATGACATGCCTCTTCCCATTAATTATAATTTAATCAATTTTATAATGTTTCATTAATCAATTATTAATTAAAAATAATTTAATAATTTAATATTGAATATTAAATTTCATATGATTAATAATAATATAACATATATAATATATTATTATTAATCAACATATATTATATGTATTCTTGTTGGAAATGATTTGAGTAACCGAGAGGGGAGGGGTGAATTAGTTGCCATAAAAAAAAATCCAAGTCCCTTAGATGTCTTAAACAAATTTATCACTGTTGCTCGATTAACACAGATATTCTACTGTCACTTGGTTAACATAGAAAAACTTAAGATATTAACTGTGATTATCCTTTAGTAATTAATTTTAGAAACATAAACCATAAAGAAAATAACATGTACACAGATAACATCAAGATTTAACGTGGAAACCCAATATGGGGAAAAACACCAATTGCAACTAGTTACTATTTTTCACTCTTCTGAAGTGAGCCCTATTAGGATCCAACCCTATTAAAGGTTACAATAACAAATTGTTAGGTGTGACCCTATTAGAGGATTTAATCACCCTATAAGGAGTGGCCTTGTTAGAGGTCGTCAAACACTTCAATGTAGAAATGTCACGTTGTGAGAGGATTTACAAAAGATTGTTAAGTCTACTCTGTAAAGAGATTTTGGATCACTGCTACAATTGTTAGAGAGTAACAATGGATTGACCTGTTTGTCGAAGCAACTATCTTTGCTGATTTAGATATCTACTTTGGCTTATAAGACTTGATCCTCACTGATCGGATATTCTATTGCAGCTCTGTATGTCCTATTCTCAATCATAATCCCATCTGATTTTGCCTCCACACTTCATGTCATAAACACACACATCACACATCTTACACATTCAATCCAAAACTTGACCTTATATATATGATAAGCCTTGTCAAGTCAACCTTAATAACCTTACAAATAATAAACTGCATATAACCAGTTAACCATAAAATATAAACTACTGTTAGTCCGTTATCACTAAAAGCATAACTCGGTTAATACTGAAATCCTTCAATCCCTGACCAAAAACTGTAATGCCCGAGTGAACTCGGTTAGAACTGAAAATCACTTTGGTCTTCTTCAATGCTCGAGAGAGCTTGGCATACGCTGATTATGCTTAGATAGGGTTAGACATTTGTGTAAACATCACTACATTTGTGTAAACATCAATGAAAATACACAATTGAATAATTGTCATAAACAATTCTAATGATCATATGAATGAAGCTACAAACATTAACAGTATGCACAAGAGGAAGGATTGGACTATGGTGAAACATTTGCACCTATGGCTAGACTTGAAGGTATAAGGATATTCCTTGCATATTATTCTTAGAAATGATTCAAGCTATATCAAATGTATGTTAAGATAGCTTTTCTTAATGGTGTTTTGGAAGAAGAGGTATATATTGCACAACCTGAAGGATTTTCTAAATCAGAATGTAAGAACATGGTGTACAAATTACAAAAATATTTGTATTGGTTGAAGCAAGCACCTAGTGCATGGTATGGACATTTGCATTCATATCTGATTTAGATTGATTTCATCAGAACAAGTGATAACTATAATGTGTATTTGAAGATTGAGAAATATGACAAGCTACTGATAAAAGAAATATTTGTAGATGATATCATTTTTGGTGGCAATGAAGAGATGAGAAGATTATTTTCTAATGAGATGAGGAAATAATTTGAGATGCCTATGATCAGTGAGATCAAATTCTTCATTGGATTGCAGGTTCAACAGATGAAGATGGTATCTACATAAGCTAGTCCAAATATACAAGGGAAATATTGAAGACTTTTGGGTTAGAAGACTCAAAACTGGTTGGTATTGAAAATTATCAAAGGAAGATGATTCTAAAGAGGTGGATGAGACACTTTACAGTTCCATGATTGATAAACTACAATATGTATTGTATAGAAGACCATACATAGAAGAGGAAGTTGGGTTAGTGGAAATATTTTATTCTAATTCTAAGGAATATCATTTGGTTGCAGTAAAGAGAATCTTTAGATATCTTAACAAAATTGAAGATTATGGTCTCTAGTATGGACATAAAGGAGATTTATCTTTGAGTGTGTTTAGTGATGCTGATTGGGCAGGTAATGTTGATGATCAAAAGAGAACAAGTGGAGGTGCATTATTTCTTGGTGAAAGACTTGTATCTTGGACAAACAAGATTTTTTTTTTTATATCTCAATCAATAGCTGAAGCTGAGTATGTTGTTTCTGCAATTAATTTTACACATGTAGTATGGATCAAGAAGATTCTAGAAGGAATTTAGGAGAAGGTAACTGACCAGTGGTTATCTATTGTGACAATACAAATGCTATTAACATTTCAAATAACCCGGTGATGTACTCTAAGACTAAGCATATAGCTATCAAATGTCATTTTCTTAGAGAACAAGTATAGGAAAAAGAAGTAAGGATGCATTTGAGTATATAAGAGGTAGGTTGGGGGTTATTCCCCTATCTGAGTTGAATTAGAAGAAGATGTAGTTGCATCAATTAAAGTGTATGCACTAAATATATTTCTGTTGGGATTGATGTAATAGGGATACTCCTTAGGGGGAGCAATCTTTGTAGTCATGTGATTTTCTTAGTCAATTTTAGTAGAGCAGATATCAGGTGTGTTTGATGCCTTTGGAATTTCTATCACAGGGGGATAATGTATGAATATAAAGGGGAGTGTGTAATTGCATAACAGGTGGAATACAAAATTAGAAACATTTAATGCTCATTGTACATCATGTTGGAGAGAGTGTTACCATCAATAGGAAGTTAGTGTTTCCATTAATGCCAAAAGGGGAGATTTTTGGCATATTTGATGCAGATATGGTAAGTGATTTTTGGAGATGTAATGATTATATTTGATTACAAGATGATCATATATTATGTTTTCATTGATGTCAATTATTGACTTTTTTTTCTTAGTGTGTTTCCAAGCATAGTTGATGAATGAAGGATTTTGGTGAGTTTTAGTGGTTGCTATCTTTAGGGGAGACTTAGGTGTATATCTGGATGTCAAATGAATGACCGCTACCATTGAAATGATCTGATGATAAAGTTGTGATCAGTTGAAGTATAACAATGCAACTTATAGAATAGTTAATGAAAAATGATAGATGATTTGAATGTATTGTCAAATATATGTTGTATCTTGTGCCGCGCTCATGAGATATGGTGGTCAAAAGTATTCAGATGCTATAGTTGCAACCACAACTAATTTGAGTGACCGGTGTGTAGGAAAGGTGACCGGTGAGAAGAGACATAGTTGTTAATAAGTTACAATATTTGTTTTCTTGACCAATAAGTGATAAATATTTGATCGGTGATTGGTGTTAAGGTTATGGTGGAATCAATTGAGTTAGTCATGATATGGTGACCTGTCTTCATGATTGGAGGTGATCAAATGGCATCACATTTCTCGATGCTAGTGTGTGGACAAGATTCTTGAGGAAGGTTGTATTTGGTCAAAATGTGTTTGACTCCTTGACACAACATTCTATTTAAATCATTGTATTGGCCGATGTGGTCTTAGGAAAATGTTTTATGCATTTAATTTTTTTATGTGGCACATGGGATTTGAGTGGGATGTTTTGAAATTCTAATTTAGGGTTTGATCAAGGTGGTGGAATTAAAAGTTCAGTATATGATGGATGAAGTTGAAGGTTAAAAGTGTTGATTGCATGTTGAAAAAGTGTGGTGTAAGATGCATGTTGTGATCAAGCCAAGGAAGAGTTAAGTGTTTTGAGAAGATATTGCGTGCTTTAGTGGATCTGATCAAGCAAAGGTAGTATTGTTCTACAGATCAATCTTTCTATTGTTCCATAACAGTTTCAACTGGTTAAATCCCTTAACAGGATAGTTCCTAATAGATCTTTGTTGTAAATCCTTTAACAAGGTGACACTTTATCAAGTTTTTAAAGTCCTCTAACAAGGCTAGTTTATGAGGGTAAACGTCCTAACATGCCTAAGGTAAATCCATTAATTGAGTAGCACCTAACAGTGTTGTTGTAAACTTTTAACAGAGTTAAGCTCCTCATAGGGAATACTTCAAAAAAGTACATCATTTATTGGGTACTAATCCCCACCATGGTTTTTCTCCTATTTGCGTTTCCACAAGATAAATATGTGTGTCAATTTTATGGATGGATATGGATGCTTATTATTTCCATTTTCTATTGTTAAGGTTAATCTTGTGATTGATGGTTTAAGTTTTAAGATAGAGAAGTTTGGTTCATTTGGTAGATTACTGATTCCCCCCAGACTATTAGAAAGTTTAAAAGAAATCTTAAGATAAGGACACCCTTCATCAACAAAGGAGACACGAACATGTTGCAAATGTACTTTGTGAACAAAGGATAAATAACTTGATAAAATTACTTTACCTGGGTGTAAAATTATTTTCACAATATGTTGAAAGAGAAATTAATTTAGTTCAGATGAAGATAAATGTAGGAAGTCTTCTCATCAAAAGGTGATTTTAGTTTAAAGTAAACAATTTTCACTTGAATGCAAAATGATCTCACAAAATTCATTTTGGGAAATAATGAAGGGGGATTATTTAACCAATAGTTTAACATTTATATAGGATGAAAGTATCTTTGCAAAAATCAAAACGTGGGTAAATTTCCACAATCAAGGGAATTTCATTTTTCATTATGTCTTTACCATAGGAGAGTGAAGTGGAATAGAGAGGAAAGTAATTGTATCAGGGCTAAATTTTTTCACAAGAGTCCAAATGGGTGAAAGTTTGATACAAACGTGTATTATTTCACTAGAGATAAAATTATATTAGAAATATTTTACAATAAGAGAATTCTTTATTTTATTAATGAAGATGTTGTACAACTAAAAACAGACAAAGTGTTTTCATTAAAAGTGAGAATATATCCATAGGGAAGTACTTTTGTGGGTGGAAGTATGAATTGTAGCAAAAAGGGGAAAAATCTATTGTTAAAGTGAAGATTCATTATTGTTACTTAAGGTGAAAATATTTTCACATGGTGAAAGATGAAAATGAATTATATTTTTGAAACATGAAAGGATTTTTATGGTGAAGGAAATCATTTTACTCGTAAGGGTAAATGTACTGAAGTTGAGATTTTCACTTTGAAGTAAAATTTTATCACAAGAAATGTTGATTATGTAAAATTGCAAACAAGGGGGCCCATTTTATCAGGGAAAGTAAAGTCACATGTAAGAAGTATGTTATTAAAAGGGTGAATATATTTTTCATGTGTAAAAATTCCACAAGATTGTATAAGAAAATTCAAAGAGTAAAAGAGGGAAGTTATAATAAGAAGAATATTTGTGTTAATTTCGTAATTGTGATAAAATAAGAAATGTGTAGATACAATTAACTGGGATTGTGTATATAGCATACAAATTATATTTTTAGTTGACAGTTAAAGGGATACCAAAAGAGGAATATCTTATAGTTATAATCACAATGAGATGTGTGATGTTATTTTATTTTGATATTATTGAAATGATAATAAATCAAGTATTTAGCAAGAAGGGACAAGTGACAAAATATAGTTCAAAAGAGTGCACATCGAATTATTTCAGTTTAAGAGGTGGAAGAAGAAATGTTTCAGGTGTCAAAGAACGTGTAATACCCCTCTAACACTAATATGTCTTCGGTAACATCTTAGGAACCTTTGTGACTCTTTTGTCAATGTGGGTATGCATCTATCTAAGGTTCTTGTCTAAACCATCTTGATCTAACCATAACTTACAGATACCAACAATAGACTTATCAATGCTTCCAATTACTTCATTTGGTCTTCTCTATTGATACATTGATGATATTTTTAGGGCCTTGATGTTATGTGGCCACCTGCTAGATCTACATGTTTACTATGGGAGGAACTCCTTATCACTGATTAGTTGATTATGTTACTTTGACGCTTATGTCTTAATTGATATATGAATGTATTTAGTATGATTTCAAGCTCTCCTTAATGATTGGGTTCTTTATATGTCATGATTATAATTTTATGGTCACCTATGATTATATGTGTGGTTTTGATTTTATATTTAATTATTGACTTTAATTATGGCACTAACCAAAATCTTGATGGATTATATTATGGATATGATCTAACCCTTACTCTATTTATTTAATAATGTCATGTAAACTAGGTTCTTACATATGTGTTTGTATCTATGATATATTTGTATGGCTAGGGGCGAAGGAATAGTGAGGTCCACATGATGTCTCAACCTCTATCATTTCTCTAGTAACATGATACTTGAGACTAAATATGGACAATATTATTAAATTTGGTTATTATGGATTCTAGCTTGGATTAGATGATGAGACACTTTTAGTATATGCTTGGATAATAAATACATCCTTATGATAGCTTGTATATGATTTAAAATATTATCTGATTGGTTTGTATCTTAAGGATTTCTTATATCATTTTGTGTATATACATGCTTATATTGTTAATGATGATAATTCATCCCATTTTATTTCATTATGAGATTATGATTATTTTGGAGATTACGATACTAATCCAATCATGCTTTAATATTGATATTGTCTGGTGTGTTTTTAGGATGAGGGGAGGCATTCATAGCCACTTCTAAGGGAGATCTACATGATATCGCATTCCCCTACCTTGTCTTCCACTGTTTGTATATATATTTGCATATATGTTTTTCTTGTCTTGGTGATACAGGATGTAGGTCCCAGACATCGACCCCACCTGGCCACATGGGTTTGAGAAATCCTTCAAAATCCTTGAACATTATTTTTATAGAGATGTTACCAAGGTTGTCTCAAGCAGACCCTTTTGACATAGGTTCTTGTTCAGGGAAGTCAACCTATTTTGGGTTGTGCAGTATCATTATTTGGAATGGTTTTGAGATTTATGTTTTGGTCAAGTGATTATGTTCTTATTATTCGTGTTAGTCATATTTTTTTCCTATGATTCTTGGTTACTTTCTCATAAGGTATATAAATATAAATGTATTAGGTATGTAAGTAAGATTATGTTGTGTGAATTAATATATATGTGTATGTATACATGGGTGAACACATATATACCTATGTATATATATAATATACGTGTCTATGAATATATGCATATACATAAATACGATGGTGATGTAAATGTTATATTTGTTAAATAAAATAAATAAGAGAAAAAGATATAAAATACCTTATTACCAAAGCTAGCTTGTCTAGGAGATTTGAACCCGAGACCTCCTAGGAGTAAGGCTAGCTAGTTTACCATTGGGCTATGTGATTTATTTGGTAATCTTATTTATAATTATCATATTTGATAACTTAGTAAGCTAATTAAGTTAATTAAAAATGAAATATTTTTGTAGACACCCTAAAATGGACATACTTGCGACCTTACATTAAAACCACTAATTTTCATATATTAATTAATGGTTATCTAATTATTAATTAATCATCTATTTTCTTCTAAATTCATTTCCCAAATCATCTAATCAAATTACCAAAATTAATTAAATAATCAATTTAATTTAATTAATTAACCTTAATTGATTAATTTTCTTTAATTAATTAATTAAATTCAATTTCCTAAAGTTTAAATTGAAATATTTAAACTTACTACTTAAATTCTTCCAATTAAATTAATTTAATTTCATTCAAATAATGCAATTCTAAATCAAAAAGAATTCAATTATCTCACATGTTGAAAACTTTAAATTCAAAAATGAATTAACTATTCATTTATTTTCAAAGATATAGCTTTAATTAGATCACATGGGTTACTCCACCCACCTCTTTAGCTCACATAGGTTTCTCTACCCGCCTCTTCAGTTCTAAAAGGTAACTCAAAATTAGCTCTTCAGTTAACCAAACTCTATCTCCTCTCTCTCAGTTGAAGAGGTGAAGTTTACTAATGGATTCTCTAGTTCCCTTTGATCTCAACCGTTCATCTTCCTATCTCTGGGATTGATCTCAACCGTTCATCTCATTCTCAATTCCTATATAACAAACCCTTCATAACCATTTGAAGGATCTAGGATTTCAAGCTCACATGCGCCATTACTCTGTCATATTAGTTCAAGAATCAAGCCATCTTGCGATCACAAAGCAATTCAATATCATATTCTCGATGCTCCCAATTCATAGATGCTGCCCACACCAATAATGAGCATCACAAATAGAATTTTAGAAGGAGTAGAGAGAGATAATAGAAGCTTCAAGCAATTGGGTTTGCATTCATTTGTTTTCTTCTTACTTGCTTGTACATTTTATTGATTTGTAGTTTCATTAGTAGTAGAAAATTTCTTATTGATTCCTCCCATTGCGAATCCGTGCTACTAACCCCTTGTTAAATTGAGAGTGTTACAAATTTTGATCCATTGCATACATTTTGGTGAACCTGACGTGAATCAAACAACCCAAATATCACTTCAAGACGACAGACATGACTTTTTGGCCTCGACCATATGGTTGAAGATCTTCCTTTTTGTTAATTTTTTGATATCATTGTAATTTTGTAATCGCTGGTATTTTGCCACAATTGATGAAACTTTGCCACAGTTGACTGGTTTAATGCTGCAATTGATCTGTGTGTTTCACAATCATTTTATGTAATCTTTAAATCTTTGTTTCTACTATTTTTTCGCAATTGCCAAGGAGTTTTCCGCAATTGCCAAAATTTTATCGATCGCCAAAAGTTTGCCGCAATCACCAAAATTTTGTTGTAATCACCAAAATTTTTCCGCAATCGCTTAAAGTTTTCCACAATCCCTAAAAGTTTGTCACAATCGCTAAAAGGTTTCTGTAATAGCCAAAACTTTTCTGCAATTGAGGAAGGTATTTATGTTTTGTAATTATCAACTTCTAAAATTTTGTTTGAAATATTTAAAATATAACATTTAAGTATAAGTGACATATTTCCTTTTAGGATGTTTAAGAGTGGTTTCAGATCTCTAGGAGTTAAAATACAAAATCTAGATTTTGGAGGATTTCAAAAAAAATTCAAACTTAATTAAATTTTAGGATTCAACATGTGTTACTAACCTTGTTATTTTAGCTTGTGGTGTTGGAAACAGATTTAACAAAGCAACTAAAATTAACTCATTTGTTATGTTAGTGCTTAAAAAGAACATTGCATGCTGAACATCACAAATCTCAATTTTCCAATTTGGTGCTTAAAATTGACATGGTGGTTAACAATTGAACAAAGGAAAAAAATCTTTCAATTTGGTGCTTTTAAAATCGAACAAGCAAAACATCATCTACTTTGGGCTTAAAATTGAACATTTGTGCTTGTATGGATGATTAGCTTAGTTCACACTTGGAATTTTGGTGTTTAATCAATTAACCTTGTGTCTTGGGTCATTGTTGTGCTTGCACAAATCTGTTAGATTAAAAAACTGTATACTTTTTAGAAAGGCCTATTTGGGGAATGCGCTTCTTCCGTGAAGAATGACCTTAAACTGGTAATCCTTCCAATCGGTATATAAACAAGATGCGAACCAAAGTTCTATTTATATCTATTCAAGCTTAGAAAAGGTGTGTTGATGATAGCCTGGATCAAGGGAATATCCCTAAGTAGCCGCCATGGTCAAATAGGCTCTTAAGTGAGTCACACATGTACAAACCGATTGGATAGATGCCACGGACCCTACTATAACCTTGTTAAAATAGAGGCCAACCCGATTCACCTCTGAATAAATACCTTATTATAGTGCAAGGGGTTGTAGAATTTACCCCAAGATCCCCAACATATGTGTTCTCCGGTATTTTGTTAGTGAAAGAGATCTTCACTAGCACGACAATAATATCTGACAATGGCAAAAATATGGGCGCTTATGTTGTGGACCTTCGTGTCCTAGTAGTGTGACACTTGCTATGTGAGCTAACAAACATTCAAGATTAATATTGTATTTGAAAGCCAATTTTGACCTAGATTAATATGTTTTTCCTTGTCTCAAAACCTGTGATAGATTACAAAACACATTGTCTATTGTGCTTGTTCTATGATCAGTTACCAAAAATGCAGAATCAACATCTAAAAAACTGTCAAAACAAGTCTCACATGTTCAAGTCTAGGCTGTCAACATCAAACCTATTTTGTAATAAAAAAACTTGTTCTAGATATTAATTTTACTAGATAGTTAAGCCAATTTGGGATCCTTTTTTAGACTATCCCTCTTTTACTGTAATTTCCTGCATCTTACTGCAATTGATGGAATTGTACCACAATCAACCCCTTTATTGCTGCAATTGACCCTTTTATTGTCGTAATTAGTGATTGTTTACAACATTTGATCTTTCACTTTACCACAAATCGATGGAAGTTTTCCGCACTTACCAGAGACTTTAAAAAATCTATTTTTACCCAAAAACCTTGGAAAGACTCCTCATTTTGTGTAAAAGATCAATGTCTATCCTAGAAAAATGTGAAGAACATTGCGTTAATCTCTAAACTTTAAAGATAATCCATTCTTTGAAAGCACGATTATTGTCCAAACATTGTTAGTTCAAAAGTTTAGACTCAAAATATCTTGATCCCGTTATCTCAAAATCATTATATCTCTATCAGTGACTTTGTCCCAGGCAATAGTCAAGAATCCATATCTTACATCACCAAATATTTGAGATCAAGATAAATCAACATCTCTCCCTAGAATTACCCTTGTCCAAACATAACTCGGACTCTCCTAGAAAGGTTATCCTTTTCTATTTTCTTTATATCATTTGTTTTAGTCAAAAAATCTGGACAATGCGATGTCTGACACACCTTATAGAGAACCTTACACTAGGTCAAAGGCTAGGACATAACCTAATGAGTCCTATATCAACCAATTTCCCCTATGGGGAAAAGACAAAGATGATAACCCATTTCCCCTATACGAAGAAGAACAAGAGCCCAACTACTATGATGACGACAACCCTCTTGTCTATTCAAAAATTTTCCCCAAGTTGACACACGAACAATGGAAAACTAATATCCTCATGCAACAAGTGCAAGACCTGCAAAATCAGCTAGAGGACATTCAAAGTCAAATTCAACCAAAGTCTTACACTGTAGAGGAATTATATCCATACCCTATTGACTATATATCTCAAATCACATCACAAGTCAATGAACGTCCTCTTATTTTTCTCAAATCCACCACCGATGACTTCCCAAATAAACACAATTGAAAATATCTCATCCTTGGGAGACCAATCTAAACCTTTCAAGAGTTTAATTCAAAAACTAGTTCATAGACATAATTTTATTGTTAAGCAAGATCAAAATCATCTACCCATTTCTAGCAAGGGTCCATTCCAAAACAATAACATTATTGACACATCTATCTCCTATGAAGAATTTTTCCCACAAGAATCCTCCATGCTTCCCATTAGTCCTTCATCCCCTGAAGAGTTACAAGAGAAAGCTTTTCCATTCCTATTAAATGATATATCCAGTGATGAGACCTCCCAAGGGCTATCCACAATATATTTCAATGTTAATCCCTTCTACAACTCAGCTATCCTAGATCCAATGCCACCATATGCTCCATTCCTAGACAAACCCACTCTAGAGAGTCCCATTCAAAATGCTTCTCCCTCATGTCAAAACATTGAACCCTTCCAAGAATCCACCATACATTTTCCAATTGATACTCTATGTCAAGAGGATGATGAAAAGCATGAAGAAACAAGTCCTAAAGAAAATAAAGATCAAGATCCCAAGAATGACCAAACCTGTGTAGTTTTTGACCAAGATCTTATACTTCTATAAACTCATGAATATTCCACTATCCTTGACCATCCTATCCAAGCTGATCCCCTTCCATCCCAAGAAATTATTTTCCTTCCAAGCCTTATGGACCTTCCACTTCCCATGCCTAAGAAAGATCATGACATCCTACTCATTCTCCCAAATGATTCTGTCCAATTTCATGAGAAATTCACCCTTAAAATTGAGTCAAATGTTCTCCTTCCAAGTCTTATGGACCTTCCACTTCCCATTCCTAAGCAAGATCATGAAATCCTTCCCATTCTTTCGAATGATTCCATCCACATTCAAGAGAAAATCACCCCTAAAATGGAGTCTGATGGTCCTCTTCCAAGTCAAGATCAAAGTATCCCTTCACCTTCATCTCCATCACAAGATCCCTTGATCCCTCCAGATCCTCCTCATGATCCTATGATTCGTTCATCTCCATGTCCTAATCCTCCATCTTCTCCACAAGATCATATCCTACCAAATGATCTTGTCACTACTCCTATTCCATCACAAGATCCTATCATTCCTCCTGATCCCCCTCATGATCCCAACACATTTATGTAAGTTATTCATGAACCCCATGCATTTCAAATGGATTTCTCTACTTCCATTCAGTCTTGTCCAATTCATGATCCTATTGTTTATTCCATATCATATCCACCTGAAAAGTGGACTCGTGTCTTTTAGAAAGTATCCTACTGGTCAAAGAAAGCATTATCAAGTCAAAGGGTTAGACCTCCATGAACAAAGTACATTAAAACCATTTCATTTCAAAGAAAATTTTGATGGTTATGGCCTCCATAAAAAAACTCATTCTCAAGATGTTTTTTACCCTTCCAAACCCTAATCCAAATGTATACCATCCCCTTCACCCCTTTCATCCATCTTAGGTCCATATATTCCTCCATCAACTAGTTCACAATCCACTTCTCCTTTCCTAAATCAAGGTCAAAAAAGGAAAAAATCTTGGACAACCTTCCACTCATCCAAAAAGTCCCCATACAATTATTGTCCATCCATGAATCACATTCCCCTTTCAAGCAATTTGGATGCCAAACATAAGTTCCATAAGTCGAGAAATCCACACGGGGTCAAGGATCAACATGTCCAGTCTAATAGACATGTAAAAACAAAGAAAAATATGATCTACAAGGAAAAATAAATGTCCAAAAGGAAACAAAGGCCCCTTGAGAAAAAAGAAAATTCAAAATCAATATGGGTTCCTAAATATCTTGTAGAAACAATGCATTCTAAGGGCCCACAAAAGAATAAAAAATCAAAATCCATGTGGATTCTTAAGAAGAGAAAAATCCAAGTGGGCATCCCAAATTTTGATCCATCCATTTAAATGTCTCCAACCTTCCAAATCTATTTTGGGTCCGTATGTCCCAAAATTCATAACCAATCCTCTATCAAATCCAAAATCTCCTTTTCTTCCATCAAATCCAAAATCCCTTTTTCCTCCATCACTACATCACCCCTCAGGGTGTGTGCCAATGTTGTTCTTTCCCACATATCCATCCACTCAAAATAAATCCTTCTCTCAATCCCTCCATTATCAAACACATATATTCCAGTCTTCCATCCATCCTCTTGTCCAATCCTGTGCATAAACCATCACCCAATCCCACTTCATCCATTTTGTCCCCCTTTTCCATCACCCTATAAACATATTTGAGAATACCTTCAATAGCCATGATCTATTATATCACTCACCATTAATGTATGCTCATCCTTGATCCATGAGATCTGATAGGGCTTTGGATGCTTCATTCTTTCCAACTGCAATTTTGTGACCATTTCCTCAGATGCCAGATTCTCCAAGCTTCCACTATCAACAATTACCTTCCAAAATTTGTCTGCAACTCTACATCTGGTCTTGAACAAACTTTTCTTGATAGGATCTTGCTTATCTTTCTCACTTCATAGTATCCTTCAGATCATAAGATTTCCTTCCTTCTCAACTTCATTTGGTGATTCTTCTTGCACTAATGAATTTCTGCTATTGCCAACTTTCTTGCTTGCATGTGTACACTCAAAGGATTTATGTCCTTCCTCACCACAATTGTAATAAGTTACTTGACACCCTCTTCTACTATAACTACCTCGGGAGTAATTGCCTTTTCCTTAGTATGAACTTACACCTTTCCATTCAGTCTTTCCTTTGTCTTGAGATGTGTCTGAAATTAACTTGTCTGGTTCAGACCTACTATTTTCACCATGAGACCTACCTCTTCCTCTAGGAAATCTACCACCTTTGCCTCTTTTCCTTTTCGCATATCTTTTTTTTCAATTTATCCTCAGCGTTTAGGGAAAATTGATATGTCTCTTCAATGCTCTGCATCTTGACCAAGCTGATCTCATCTTGTATAGAACTTCTCAATCCATTTAGATATCTTGCTACTCTTTCTACCTCATCTTCAACATGTCCAGATCTGATGTCCAATCTATATAATTCCTTAGTTTAGTCTTCTACTAATCTATCTTTCTGCTTCAAAATTTGCATTCTCCTAATCAGGTTAATTTGATAATCACAAGGTAGAAACTTGCCTTTCAAATTGTTTACCATCTTATCCCATACCTTGATTTTTTCTTTACCTTTCTTCTTTCGATCCAATTGGAGATGCTCCCACCATAAGGATGTATGACCTTTCAACTTTGTGCTTTCAATCTTGACTTTCTTATCCTCTGATACATTCTCATACTCGAAGTACTTTTCCATCTCAGTTATCCAGTCAAACAATTCATCAGAATCCTATTTTCCACTATACTTAGGAGTATTAAATTGAGGTGTGGACTTCAAACTTGTCAATGCTCGCATGAATCTCTCTTCTTCCTGATCCATCACAGGTGCAGGTACAACTTCACCTTGAACTTCTTCAACTTCATCATCACTAACATCCTCAAGATGTCTTCCTTTGCACTGGGCTATTTCAATAGCTTCCAATCTAGCATATTTATGTCTAAGCATATCAACTAGTCCTGGATCTGCATTTCCTCTCCCATGAACAATATTGAATCCCTCTAAAATTTTAGGTCAGATCACAATTTGCTACCCCACAACAATATCACAAAATAGGGTTAGGGTTTACAAGAACGGAACTTAGATCTCACCAATGCTCGGATACCACCTGATGCAAGGAGGATTAGTAAAATGGGCCTAGGGCACTCCCAAATACCAAACCAGCTTGCAGATACAACAATGCAAAAGCAACAACATACAGAGTGAGAGAAGGAAATACATATATCTTTTATTTCATTAATTTATCAATCTCATTACATGTCGGGCTATAAGGCCTTCCCGGTTTTGTCTATATACATTCAATGAGTTACAGATTGATCTTCATACATGCGAGGTCACAAACCTTCCTTACAATATCTCAAGAGATAATATTCTATCCAATTCTACTATCCTCTAAGAAAGAAGTGAGCTTGGTGAAGAGACAACCCTGTTAAAGGTTACAAACACACTATTAAGTGTGACCTTGTTAGAGGATTCAAAACTAACAATTTATCTTTTCACCTATAATTAACTATGCTATCAACAAGAAAACCTTTTGATACTCTTGAGTATCTCAATACATTAAGGATGGTTAAATCCCACTCAATTAAGAGACTTTCTGAATCAATGGTTAAACTAAAATAGTAAATGATTTATTCAATAATTAAAATTTAACTTTCAGATTTTCAGATCTATTGTTAGTCCATAATACCTCTCTTATAAATGTTCTCTTCAATTTCTTTGCTCCCATTCTTTCTTCTTTCTTCTCGGTGAATTCTCTTGTTTTTGTTGCTTGGTGTCTTCAGAATTTCTTTGCCATGTTCTTTAGGCTTTATGATTAGATCTGCATGAAGACTTCTATCTTAACTAGAATTGTATTAAGCATTCCTCCTTTTTATAATGAATTCCTTGTCTCTTTATATAGACAATATTAGCCACTCAATCTCTTTGTCTATCTTGTTCTTGACATAGATTGCTTCTTGATCCACAAATCTCGCCATGCATTGCTTTAATATTTAATGCTTTGCTTTAGTTTTATTCTGTAGATTTCTCCTTGATAACTGTGAATAAAACTAGCTTTAAATATTCTTCTTATCCTTAGTTCTACTGGTCAATGAAAATAAAGCAATCAATCAGTTAACTCTAAATATAACTCTTCCAACTAAGTAGTTTTGTCATTTTCTAACTCTAGTTGATTTTGGTCATCAACTCTTAGTTTTCTTGGTAACACTTTCTCGGGTACTACTAATCTCGAGTACCACTTTGTCTCTCGGGTAACAATGTATGTCAGTGTTGACTGTCCATCGGGTAACACTGTGAACTGCTCAAGGTTCACTATTCTTGGGTAACCCTGTCTCTCGGTGTATACCTTTACCAATGAAAAAATTGTCTCTTTATATATTCAAGTGTTGTGACAATATGTGTATGAGAAATCATAACATATTAAGTTGACATCTATAACAATACAATAGATAAAGTGATTTAATGTCTTTCATTTACTTTCTGCAGCTTGGTGATCATCAATTTATCATCTTCAAACATTCAATCATTTATAGTTCATCAATCTCTCCCTTTGGCATTGATGGAAACATACTATGAAATATGTAATGTAAAACATGCCATAACATACCAAACTTATTGTTCTATAACCAATTCAAATATATGACTCTCGGTAATCTCTTCTAGCTTAGATTTGATTCTTGCAGAGTTTTTTTCCTTTCTTCATTACCTTCAATGGATAGGTGTAGCAATTCTATCTTATGCTTCTATCTTTGCCTTTGTTATAGAATCTCTTCTCCATTTTCTGGATAGATATGCAGTGTTAACTTTTCTCCAATTCTCTCCCTTGGATGGATGGTTGTTTCTTTGAATCTTTCTCTTCATTATCATTGGATCTTTCTCTCCCTTTGTAGAAACTTTGTTCTCTGATCTTTTCTCTCCCTTTGGCTGATTTTATTTTCCCTGATAGATATTTCATATGGATATATTCCTCTACCTTTGACAGCAATTCCAAACAAAAATATAACATTGAATCTCCTTTCCATCAACAATACAACTTTGTAGTAGCCAACAATATCTCTGGTGCACGGTTCAGATAAGTACCTTCTTGTACTGATGTGTCATTGCATTCCATATCTTTTCTTGCATCAACATGATTGATCTTACGATAATTTGTAGGTTGATGCAACCTTCTAGTCATCTTAGTGACTAGTAAACAAGGGTCAAATCCCTAGTCTCTTCCTCAGGTACTCAAATGTATCTTTTGACGATGGATTTGTGAATATGTCTACTAATTATTCTTTGGATTGTACATATTCCAGTATCACTTCTTTCTCTTGTACTTTTTCCCTCAAGTAATGATACTTAATAGCTATGTGCCTTGTTTTAGCATGTATCACAGGGTTATTTGAAATGTTGATAGCACTTGTATTATCACAATAGATAATTAATGGTTCAAGAATTTCCATATTCATACCTTTTAGCAATTTCTTGATCCATGCAATGTAAGAGAAATTTGCAGCAACAACCACATATTCTTCTTCTACAGTTGATTGAGATATGCATCCTTGCTTTTTACTTATCCATGTGACAAGTATGTCACCCATAAAGAATTCTCCTCTTGTTGTGCTCTTTGTATCATTTATGTTTCCATCCCAATCAACATCGGTATAAACTTGTAGCTCAAATTTTCCTTCTTTATTATACCACAAACCATAGTCTTCAATATTCTTTAGATATCTCAAAATTATTTTAAGAGTAGTCATGTGTAATTCCTTGGGATTAGTAGAGAATATTGTAGCTATACCAACTACATGTGCTATATTAGGTCTAGTATGTACAACATACATTGATTTTCCAATCATAGATCTGTATAAGGTCTGATTTACCTTGGTTGTCTTGTCTTCCTTTGTCAATTTGCATCCAATTTCCATAGGTTTTCCAACTAGTTTGGAGTCCTCCATTTTGAATATCTTCAAAACTTCTTTAATGTATTTGGATTGTGTGATGTAGAGCCTTCATCCTATTGTAGAATATGTAGACCAAGAAAAAATTTGATCTCTCCAAACATTGACATCTCAAATTATTTTCTCATTTCATCAGCAAATGATTTGCATAGCATATCACTACTTCCAAATATGATATCATCAACAGATATATCAGCAATTAAAATATTATCATCAGTATCTCCTCTCAAATATAGATTATTATTATCACTTGTTCTAACAAATCCAATACTAATGAGATAAGAGTGAAGTCTTTCATACCATGCTCTCAGTGCTTGTTTTAATCCATACAAGGCTTTGTTTAGTCTACAAACCATGTTCCTCTTGTTAGGTTCAACAAACCCTTCAGGTTGTTCAATCTATACCTCCTCTTCTAGTATTCCATTCATAAATGTAGATTTAAGATCCATTTGGTATGCTTTGAATCCTTTAAAAGAAGCATAAGAAAGTAGAATTCTTACTCCTAGTCTAGAAATGGGTGCAAAGGTTTCTCCATAGTCAATACCTTCTTCTTGTGCATACCCTTTGCATACCAGTCTTGCTTTGTTCCTTGTGACTTCTCCATTCTCATTAAGTTTATTTTTGAATATCCATTTGGTACCAATGCAATTTTTTTCACTCGGTCTAGGTGCTAATATCCATGTTTTATTATTCTCAATCTGTTCAATCTCTTCATTCATTGCACTAACCCATTCTTGATTATCAAGTGCAGTATTAACAGATTTAGGCTCAAAATCACAAATCAAACATCTAGTGTTAAGTGACTTATTTCTTGTTCTCATTCCATCTCTTTTGTCTCCAATGATCTATTCTTGTGGATGGTGTCTTCTGACATATTTAGCAAGTACAGGTTTAGATCTTTGTTCATAATTCTGATCACCATTTTGAATTTCATCATTCGGTTCAACATTGTGATCATTTTCTTGATTCTCAGTGTGTGCAACCTATTGCTCAGTTACATTATTGTGTCACTCAATAGTGTTACACCATGTCTTGAGAAAAGTGTTAGGTTCTTCAATGTAGAAAAATTGTTGTAATCTTCCAGTTCCTTTCTGCTTTCCTCCTTATTTTTCTCAGCAAATTCATCCACTTTAACATTTGCACTTTCAATGATTTTGTTAGTGTTAGAATAACTGAGAGGGGGGGGGGGGGGGGGGGGGNGGGAGGGAGGTGAATCAGTGGCCTAAAAAATATTCGACTAAATTAATGCAAAAAATTATTACCACAATTATAAGCCTCTATTTATCTTTAGTCCTACAAGATGAATGCCTTTAGATTATCTTCTCAAATAACCACTGCTCGGAGTTCACTATTAAACCTTATTCTTTATCTTTACCGATTAGTAGTCTATCATTTACCAAAATAAAATAAATAACTTAGTGTATACCGATCAATCCTATTTTAGTAATGTGTAAAGAAAAACATGAAAGCAATGAATCATAAACACATTTGAAACATGGATTTTTAATGTGAAAACCATGTTAACGGAAAAACCACTTGGGACCAGTAACCCAAAATTTTCACTCTTTTGAAGTGAGCTCGGTGAATAGCCAACCCTGTTAAAGGTTGCAAACACACTGTTAAGTGCGACCTTATTAGAGGGTTTATCACTAATAGTTAATCACTTCATATCTGGAATTTCACTATTCTATCTTCATGAATTAACCTTTTGATACTCCTTAGGATGTATCTCAATATATAAAAGGATTTATTTAGATCCTTCTTGGTTAAGAGACTTTCTGAATCAATGGTTAAACTAAAACTGTATATGATCCATTCATATAAACAACTATACTTTGAAGATGTTCAAATATATTGTAAGATCATAATACCTTTCTGATCAATGTCTCTATTCAATACATTTTCTCCACTTTTTTTTTCTCGGTGATGCCATGCTTCTCTGTTTCTCAGTGTCTGCAAAACTCTTATCTCTATTTTTCAGCTTGATTGATTAGGACTGTGTGAAGTCTTTCACCGGTATCTCTTCAACATCTCTTCTCTATTAACCTGCTAATTCACAATGAATTATTTTGTCTCTTTATAGAAATAATTTCACCATTTCTAAGTCCTTGAATTTCTTCTTCTTGGCATGCTATGCAATTCTCATCTTCTTTCTTTAAATCTTTACTTTAGTTTTATCCCGTAGATTTATTTTTGACAACTAGAATAAAACAAATTTAAAACTCTCATTTATCTATGGCTTTTAAATTGTTGATGAAAACAATGTAAACAAACAACTAACTCCCTCTTTAGCTCTTGCTAGCTAAGTATTTTGTCATTTCTAAACTTTAGTTCTTTTCAGTGTTTAACTCCTTGTTAGCTCAGTCTTGACTTTAGTTGTCTTCGGGCATCTCTGTCTTTCAGGGTTGTCTGTCCATCAGGTAACACTGTGATTCTTCTTGTCAGTAATGCTTGCTCAGTTTTCTTTCTCGAGTATCACTGTGAATTTTCTCTCAGGGTTCTCTATTCGTTGGGGTGCACTGATTGTCAGTGTTTGTTGACACTTAGTGCATACTGAACTTAAGCATTATTGAAAGCATAAATTTTATCTCTCTAGTTCTGTGAAGTCTTTGACACTATGTATATAACCAATCATATTATATCAAGTTGACATCAATGACAATATAATACATTAACTGATTTAATGTCTTGCATTAACTTCCCGCAGCTTGGTGATCATCAACTTAACATCTTCAAACATTCAATCAGTTATGGTTCATCAATCTGTCCCTTTGGAATTGATGGAAACACACTACATTAGTACTAATATAATATGAAATATATCAGTTTTAGTTCATCATTCTACCAATTTTATTGTTTTATAACCAATACAAATTTTTGGCTCTCCGTAAGCTCTTATAGATTAGATTTGTATCTTGCAGAGTAATTTCTTCAATCTTTATTCCCTATACTAGATAGATGTATCAGCTTCTAATTATGTCTTTCCTTATGTTGTAGAATCTCTTCTTTTTTTTGTTGTCTCTCCCTTTGACTGTTCCTCTCCTTGATCATCTCTTTTTCCTTTGACATCAATATAGATATAGTCTCTCTCAGGATACTTCTCTTCCTTTTGATGGTCATGATGGATATTGCATATGTAATATCTCCCTTTGGATATTCTCAGGATACCCTCTCCCATCTTGATATTCTCTCCCTTTGACAATAATGCCAAAGTTATATCCTTTCACCTTTTTATAATATACTACTTGAATTTCCCTATCCATCAGAAATACAATGACTTTGGTGTTCGGTGTAGATATGTACCTTTTTGTGTACTGATGTATCTTTGCAGTCCATCTCTTTGCTTGCATCAACATGAATAATCTTATGATTATGTGTAGGCTGATGTAGCCTCCTAGTCAGCTTACTGACCAATAGACAAGGGTCAGACCCCTAGTCTCTTTCTCAGGTACTAAAATGTATCTTTAGGCAATGGCTTTGTGAATATGTCAGCTAATTATTTCTTGGTTTGAACATATTCTAGTATCACCTCTTTCTCTTTCACTTGTTCTCTTAAGTAATGATACTTGATTGCAATATGCTTAGTCTTAGCATGCATGATAGGATTCTTAGAAATGTTTATTGCATTGGTATTATCACAATAGATAATTGTTAATGTTTGTATCTTCAGTCGTATGATCATTAGAATACATATAATATATGTTGATTAATAATAATATAATATTTATGTTATATTATCATTAATCATATAAAATTTAATGTTTAATATTAAATTATTATTATTCTTAATTAATAATTGATTGATGAAACATTATAAGATTGATTAAATTATAATTAGTTGGAAGAGGTATGTCATTTCTTATAAATAGTAATGAATAGACATGTCCCATGAAGGGACATGTCTCTCCTATCCTCATTCCCAATATAAATGAAAGAGAGATTGTTGCATTTGGAAAATACATACAACATAGAGTGTTATTACATTTGCAGCTATCCTAAAAACTTAACATGGTATCAGAGCCAAATTGCAAATGTAAGAGAGTAGTTTGTTGATGGTGAATGTGTGGCTGTCTCAGAAAATACAGTCTCAGTAAAAGGACCATATCTCACAAATGCACCATTGGATTTTCCTAAATTTTGGATATGTTGGTGGAAACCTAATTTCAAAGAATCCCACTAAAGCGGTTAGAGAGAAAGTCTTGGATTCAAAAGTTATGACCGAATATGTATGGGTCTATGTGAAATTTATGAAAATGACTTTCATTAAATAGATATTTTAATTTTTTATGATCATGTTCAAGCAATAACAAAGAAGCATACATTCAAGGAAGGGTGTCTATTTCTACAAAGAAAGCATCAATTATATAGTGTCACCTCTCTTGTATAAATCATGTCATTTCATAATAAGACATGAGAATTTTTCAAAGATATAAGAGTGGGAATTGTACATTGTGAGGGGAGAATAATAACCAATGTAACATTTCCATGCTTAGTGTGGGGAGATAATTCAAACTGGTGATGTCTCTCATATAATATTATAAGGTGTTTTATGATTTGATGTATATGGACCTTCATTGAAGCA